>ML782523.1:302859-363468 GCA_009831015.1 Picea engelmannii | reverse complement strand
GCGGTCCTGTTTTTCTAACAAACTCAAAGACTTAATTGATGAGCTTAGGAACACTAGATATCCATCTCATATTTCATTGGCCACATACTTGAAAACATCGTTACTTCCATTGGCCATGCCCATGGCCAATTATATAATAGATCCAAATATAGGGCTAGGATGAGATAGTACTACTCTACTAGCATTAGTAAGGTAGAATTGAAAAACCTGCATATAACCAAAGAGATGATTGTTCAATTGTTTATTGACCCTAGAACCAACAATTGCTTCATTTGGGAAAGATGTGTCTTTGCATTGAATAGTTCATATTCCAAACATATAAAATGATCCTGATTATTTTGACAACGACCTGAAGACATAAATATAACATAGATATAACAAGGAAATACATAGAGATATTGCAATGTTGGGTTCGCATTTAGCCCATGCTTGCGCGCATACCATCCTTCTTAACACTAGGGAGTTTTAGACCCGAGGTTCATCTAGAGTTGTTCAACAAAACTCCAAAGCACCGATATATCAATCCTTGGCCAAGGCTAAGGAAGTTCTCACCTAAGATGCAAAGAGGATCACAGAGACCATAAGGTCTTGTGACAGGGATGAAGGATTAAACATATGAAACATTAATGTAATTAGCATCCATGTAACTTAGGTCTAATAACCTATTTAGGACTAAGAATTAACACTACACACACACATATTCACTCGTTCATAATAGAAACAAATTAGATCATAACTATCATATATTTATTACTGGAAGCATTCAATCACATCAGATATATACAATGTGCTAAACAACTACCTATGACATCCATGGAAATTCATATCATCACTATATAAAAAAGTGGCAGTACAACATAGTGCACCATGTTCCTTGCCTTATAATTCAAATTTCATACATATCAAAAACACAGAAATATATTCAAAACATCACAAGATTATAACAGTTTTAGAGTGAGCTCGGTACAAGTAGCTAAGTTAAATCAAAACTCTCTGACTAGCCAGATAATAAACGAACAGACTAACTGTCGTTCTAAGCTTAGAGCTACCATTTATATATTTCGATACTAGGGAGCGTTCTCTCTTTCTTCTCTGCTCCACTCGCTTTTCTGATCCAACTACCTCACATGCTTCTAGTGCCTGACAATGCTCCACGTAGACTCTTTGTATCAGGGGAAATATTAACTTCCTGGTCAAATTATCATCTGGTCGCCCCACATATTTGTATGTTGATGGTGATAATCATTTGGGAATATTTCTCGGCGATTCCTTTCTTGATTCCAGCATGAACCTTCTTGGTTTTCGGCACAACTGAAAAAACTTGGACCAACTGTTATAGCCTTAATTTCCACCCTATAGGCCAGAGAGGAAGCCATCAGGAGATGTAGGTCAGAATACATATTTTGCCTAAGGTTTGAACTCTTTTGGATCCTTTTTGGTGGTCCTTGCATGACACCTAGTAGAAAACAAATGAGGCCCTCATTGGTCACTAGTGGCTCAACAAGCGAGGCACTTCTAAACTTCTAGAATAGAAGAGTTACAAGGAGATAGGTGAGAGATTATTTGGATCTTTGCGTAAAGGTATTAGGAAATCACATCATTCGAAAAGTCTCTAGTGGTCTCTAGAAGATCTAGAAGCCTCTCTCAAGCCTCCTCCAAGAGTTATATAACAAAGACAAGCCTTGGGAAAGAGGAGGAAGAATTGAACAGTATTGTTATGTTGTCCAACTGTAGAGATATCCATCATCAGAACTAGAAGTCAGTGAATCCTAGCCTAACCAAGGAGCTTCGAGGAGAGACAAGGAGCAATGAATCAAAGGAGGACGCATCTTCATTAAGTTGAAGTATTATTTGGTATGCATTCTCTATTTTTTATTAATAGATCATTTGGTTTTCCCCTCATATCATTTGTTTTCACTTAATGAATGATATATTAGATTCATTCCTTTATAGATTTGATTAAAATTAGATTGGATCTAGTATTCTAATCGTTAGTATAGAAGAAGAGAAGGGTTTTCTTGTCTTTTTTATACATGAACCAATTTGTGGAGCTTGGAGATGGAGTTTCAGGACTACAACATCTAGGAAATACGAAGGACCACCTCAAGAAAGGTATGTAAATCCTCCTCACTCTTTAGGATGATTATGAATCTATGTGTTTGAGTTTAGATTTAGGAAAATCATAAGGAATCTACCCCCTTTCTGTCTAGGATTACTAGGATTAATCCTAGGGAGAATTTGTTGTGTATTCAACAAGATCCCTGTGGGAAAAATTCCCATAACACTGATGCACACTTGGTAATATTTAACTAGGAGTGTTATTGACAAAACCTGGTCCGATGTGCACTATATGGAATTCCTCTCGCATTTTCTTAGGTGCATGAAAAACTATGGAATGAGCACGCACAACTTCGTTTTTTCATGCGCGCAAAACTGAACCCAAAAATTTGGGTGCCAACAGGTCCCCACCACTATTATTTGTCTCATTCTCGAGCCAACTATTCAAATTATGAAGGTGGATATCTAGAGTAAGAGAAAATCGTTATTCAGAAAAACAAGTTGTGTGGACGACTGGACCTCTAGGTGGTTTCGAGGCTAGTTCTCCAAAAAATTTGGAGATTGGTAGTAGAGGGGATAGATGCCGATGGGAGCAACAGGACTTTAAATACTTACGGTATGCACTGCGCCTTTTCTTATCTAACCAACCTCTTATGCAAAGATATGTGATGTGAAGTATGGTTTCTCTAAATCTGAATCATTCGTGCATGTCTGCCTCCATGGTTATCGATTCTCGGTAAGGTTCCTGATGCATAGCCCACCATCGCGTAGGGATGTTGACTAGCACTGTATCAAGGGAATGAAATATTTTATATTTTGTAATATGTTGTATCCATGCAATTAATGTGTCCACTAGATTTGACCCATCATACTGATAAGATCCAAATTCTTCCACGTGCTCTTCTACCAAGATATATTCACACCTCCTTTTTACACTTAGTAAATATTATTCTACCATCTATCCAGGGAATCCTCAAAATCCATGTCATAATATTTGACACTTCTCCAGCTCAATTCTCCATCTATGGTGGGGTTGATGTAGTCCTCCCTGTGCCCCTTGACCTTGTAAATATTTTCAATGCTCGAGCTTCGAAAATCATCATCTATGGGATCATTGTAGCAGTCTCCCTCATATGGGTCTAGTGGCACAACCACGCGTAGGGTGTCAGTTTCAAAGGACATCTACCTTTTCTTCAAGTTTAACACTGCATTATTTTCAAAGGCCTAGTCAATTCCCAACAATGCAGGGTAGGGATGAAAATCATCCATGATCTCGATGACTTCAAAGTTGGCCTTTGTTTTCACTCCTTCAATGTTCACTTCTACTTGCTCCAACCGACCTATGGGATATATCTTGTATTGATTGGGTAACCAGAGTTATATGGGTGACTAGAGCAACATAGGCTTACCCATAACTTCCCAAGACTTCTTAGTTAAAATGTTCACATCAGATCTCAGGTCCAACATGAATCCATCCATGTCATACCCACCAAGCTCTATTTTCATCTTAAACTCTCGACCAATGCATTTTTTCTTGTTGACCTGAAAGACATCCCTTTTTGACAGTGGAGTCGATATGGTGGTATCTTCTCCTTGTTCTTTAATGCAAGCAGTTAACATCTGGTTCAAATTTCTTGTAACTTCTAGATCGTTAAGAAAGTAAAAACAATCGTGTAAGAGGGTATTGAATTGATCTTCATCTTCTGCCATGCGACTTAGTTCATGCAAGGATTGTGTACATTGTGCATTGCAACTCTTCCTGGCACTATTCTTCATAATCAATTTTCTCAGTGCATCGCAGCATAGTCCGTTTGCGTGCTTCTTCTAGAAATCTTTGGGTTGTGTGATATATTTCCTCATACACGTGAGCCTCCTCCAAAGATATTTGCATCACGCATTGTAATTCTTCACATGCATGAGCTTCTTCTAGTGACCTTTGCATCGCCTGATACACCTCTTCATAGATCTGTTCTTCCTCTAGCGAACTTTGTGTCACCCTATGCACTTCTTGTCCAACACATGCCTCTTCAAGATAAATCTAAGTCACGTTTTGTAGCTCCTTGCACGCTCTTTCTTCTTCAAGGGCTCTTTGCGGATCACATAGAAATTGATTTTGCTGAGAAAAAACATACTTTGGAGGCAGATGGGGTTCCTTCTTGATCTTTCCATCTGGTTGTTGACCCAAGCCTTCACCGTGCTCAAAGTTTGCCCTTGTCTTCGCCCCTTCAAAATTTACTACCTGGATGTCTTCTCCCCCATTCTTCTTCTCGTTTATGTGTGTCTCAACGTGCACCATGTTACAGTTGGCCATGGATGATGTTAGGGGCTAAATTTCGCTCATGGGCTAATTTTCCATTGTTTTTCCCAAAAAATGATTTGTTATTCTAAAAATGAATCACCCAAATTCTATAGGATAAAATCATTTTACCTTTAAAATCGTCAAAACTTTATACAAACTATATAAAAACCTTATAAACTTGAATATTTTTACAAAAATATCACCAAACATTTTCTAGTTGGAATATGAAGGATTAGTAAGATTCGCCAAGTTTTCTACATTTAAAAATAAATTTACATCCTTAAAACCATCCCTGCAGTTGGTCTTATTTTTCTCCCACTTCTTCAGTAAGTTGGGACAGTCCTTGATTACATGTTCATGATTATAACAATATACATACAACATGTGCGGTTTAGTGAAAAATCATGACATGACCAATCTCACCGCAATTGAAACATGTGGGGATTCTACCGCCTCCACCATATCTGTGGCCATGACCACACCCATATCCACATCGAGGTCCTCCTTGATTTCTACCTCTGTCTATGCCACCATGCTCACCACCTTTTTTCTCCTCTTGTACCTAGAATGCATCCTGGGTGTTATCTTGCATTAACTGGAGGGAGCAGTAGCTATTGACATCATGGCCGACAGATTTACAGAACTCATAGAATGGGGTGTGATTCATTGTTTTATACATCGATAATGTGGGATAGAAAGGTTTCACATGGCCCCATTGTATGCATATTTCACACCATTCCAACTGTAGACATGGAAATGGATTCGATGCGTCTGTCGCCACATAATTTGGAAGGATTGGGGACTCGTCTCGATGATTCCCCTCTGAATGACATGTAGTACACCACATGCGCTCATGCACAAATTTAGTCTTGGCCATATCTTGCAATTGTATTGTTAGGTTGGATAGTTGTGATTGAGCCTATGCCAACCTTATCGATGTATCTACGCCTCCAAGTGTAGCTTCCAAGCACATCACAATCTCAATTGCCTCGATCTAAGTCATCACCTTTTGTTGGGTGAACATGAATTAGATATGGGGGAGCAACCCTATAATGAACCACTCTTTGTGTTTCACATCCTAGATCTAGAACATCAGCCTATTCAACGATATTTTGAACCGTCGGTCATAATCCTAGATGGTTTCTCCTTCCTTCTGCTTGATCTCCTTTATTTTCGTAATTCATTGGGATTCTGAATTCATATTTTGAAACTCCTGAAGTATATCCTACTTGATCTCAACCAAGGACCTCATCTGTCTCACTAGCGTAGTATCCTTGTATTTAATGTACCCTGTTAGGGCCCTATCCTTGAATGTATTCTTTAGTTGTGTGATCTTAGCCACATCATATGTAACTCTCTTTACATACTAGATTGCTTCACAGGTGAACCATTGTTTCTCTACATCATCCTTACCCATTCCATGGAACATCGGAAACTTGAGTGTATTATCTTGGTTTTCCATTTTCGAACTATAACTATTTCCTCTTCTCTGACTGCTATTGGTTGGATCTTTCCACACCACTATCACTTGGGGTAAAGTATTGTTGACTTCACCTTCTTCTTCACTCGTTTCATCGCTTATGTATTCTTCTTCTCTATCTTCAACTTCAATATCTTCACTATATGTTGTGCTTTCTTATTGATTAAAAATGTGCAAGGGGGGTGGTACAAAGGGGGGGTAAGACCATCTTATTTTGAAACTTCTCATGAGGTGAGATAAAGAGATAACTACTTGAAACCACCCAAGACCATACAATAATATCAAATCATCTCCCCCACCACTAAGGGAGTCTCCATATTCCTTTTATTCTGGTGCACCAACAATTTGTGCCCTCTCTTCCTGACCCTAATGTGCAACGCAAACGTGCGCTCATTCCTCTAGGATGATCAATGCATTGTCACTACACACTTCACCTCCCGATATTATTTTTACACTGCCACCTTACGTAGAATCTCTCTCTCCACTCAACACATGACTTCTTTGCATGCCATCCTCTCTCCTTCTCAGTGTACTACCACTACAATGAGTGCCAAATTTTCTTTTGATTGGCACCTCACTCTACTATGTGACAAATTATTTTCTATCATCACGTAATCATGTGGTGATTCCTCCTTTGATTATATCGACACACCACAGATTTTCACCCATGCACCACACATGTGTGCTCTCTTCTCTCTTAAGGTTGTAGTACTATAATAGAAAAAGGGTATGGGTTTTGTCACCTAGGCCCTCACTACCACTACTTTCATTACCGGTATATTCAACACCAAGCCTCTTCACAAGCCTGTCCTCGCTTGTGCTAAACTCTGGCACAAAATCCTCTCCCATACCACTTCTTGGTGTGTGTTTCCTCTTCATCATAGGCCTGACACCTCACTACGCACCCTTGGTTAATTGTTCTCTACTCCTCCACTTAGCTTTCTCTCTCATCTCAACTCTTCTTGTGTCTCTCTCGACTCCTTTTCTTTTCTGCTCTTTTGGGTCCATTCCATACCTCACCTCATCTTGAAAATTTATGGATCCTCCTTATCATACCCATTATCTCTCCTTTTTTACTTTCCCCCGTATTTGCAGAACCCCCTCCATGCTCTTGTGCTAGGGGGTTTACTCAGCCATTCTATTAGGCTCCATGCGTATCATTATTATTTCCATGAACAACATCTTGATCCAAAGTGTAATTTCTTCTAGCATACACTTCGTCGGACCTTCTTTGAACTTTCCTTTATCCTCGCTGAAAGAATCACTATATTCTATAGAAAACTTAATAATTTATCCTTCCTTCACTTGAGTGAACCAAAAATAAATATGCCAAGTCCACTTCTTATCGAGAACCTTCAAGCTATCAATCTTGGATTGATCCCAAACTATTGGCTCCAATGGTAATGCATTTGAATTGACATCAACTTGTCTCTTTAACCATTCATGTAGTAGACATGGAAATTCTGTAAATAAGAGCTCATACATATCCAGGTAAAGATATTTTCCTTTCCATTCCTTCACGTTCACCCGCAATCCTTGTGTCTCTCACAGGGAAAAATCATCTTATTTCACTTCTATCTAGTCTTGAATATCCTCCTTAGAAGGATTCCAACTCATTTTTCTTTTCCTTCATCGATATCAACAAGACTTTAGGTCCCAACAATAGAACCATTTTTTAGGTTCGCCTTCAGTCCACACTTGTGCGCATAAATTCCTTCTTAAAACTGGGGAATTTTAGACCCAGGGTTTGTCCATAGTTGTCCAACAAAACACCAAAGAACCAACATATCAATCCTTGGCCAAGGCTGAGGAAGGTATCACCTGAGATGAAGAGAGGATCATAGAGACCATAAGTTCTTGTGATAGGAATGAATGATTTAACATATGAAACATTACTGCAATTGGAATCCATGTAACTCAAGTCTGATAACCTGTTTAGGACTAAGAATTAACACTATACACACACATATTCACTCATTCATAATAGAAAAATATTAGATCAAAACTATCATATCTTTATTACTGGAATCATTTAATCACATCATAGATATACAATGCGTTGAATAGTTGCCTATGACATCCATGGAACTTCATATCATTACTATATAAAATAGTGGAAATACAACATAGTGTGTCATGCACCTTGCCTTAGAATTCATACATATCAAATACACAAGAATATATTCAAAACATCACAAGATTACAACAGGTTTAGAGTGACCTCGATACTAGTAGCTAAGCTAACTCAAAACTATCTAACTAGCTAGATAGCCAACCAATGAACTAACTATCATTTTTATCTTAGAGCTCCCCTTTATATCTTTTGTTGTTGGGGAGCATTGTCTCTTTCTTCTCTCCTCCACATACTTTTCTGATCCAACTTCCTCACACGCTTTTGGTGCTTCCCAACACTCCACGTAGATTGTCTGTATTAGGGGAAATATTAACTTCCTTGCCAACTCATCATTTGGTTTCCCCATGTCTTCGTATGCTGCTAGAAATAATCATTCAGGAAGATTTCCCAGTGATTCCTTTCTTGATTCTGGCGGGCATCTTCTTGGTTTCCAGCACAACTAAAAAAGCTTGAACCGACACACACTTGGTATTGTTTACACTAGGCGTGCTACTCACAAAGCCCAGTTTAATGCGCAGTCTATGGAATTCCTCGTGCATTTCCTTAGGTGAATGCAAAACTATGGAATGAGCATGCACAACTTCGTTTGTGCGTGCATGAAAAAATAAACCCATAATTTTGGGTTCCAACATGAAAGGAACATAGTAATACAACAAAATTCATATTCTATTAGTGACAGTGTGGAATAGAAAAGATTGTAAAATGAAAAGAACACAAGCTAGCTAGAATGGTGGTAGTTTATCTCTGAAGAGAGATGTGTCAACTATGCTCATTCACAATAAAATGATTACAATGAGGCTCCAAATTCCTTTATAACATAAAGCATAAATGAGAAAACCATAGACGTCCAAAATCCTAACCCCGAAAGATGAAACACAAAAAGGTTTGTGGGCCCTAATGGGGGTAGTTGATACGTCAACTTCCTGAGGGCACAACTTTTTCATATGATATATGTTTGGGGAACTCAATACCCTATTAGAAAGATCTAGCCAAGGAGTTCACATTTCAACTATCTCAATATATACCATAGGGATGTCTTGGGCACTACCAAGTCAAAAAATGTCGTTTAGGGCCTCAAAACGACCCCAAAAGTTTGAAACCCAAAAAAACTATAGAAAAATGTCAAGATAGAAACTATAATATGAGTCATTGGAACAATTGGGCAGCCACCAATGTCCACTTGGATCAGTCCTCCCCCATTAGGAAGAAACGATATCCATTGCATCAATTTCCTCCATCATATGGGGAAACTCCTACTGAATCTGACTCCTAGTGAGCCACTTGCCCTGATGAAGAGACTACCTTGCTTTGACAACCTAATAGAGTTGGAGGTTTTGTTGGTGGGTACCCTTTGTCTTGGTGTACATGATCCAATAAAATGTCACATGTTCAATGCAGTCAGGATTGAGTTATATAGGGGCCATGTGCTCGGCCATGTCCGAAGTGTCCAGGAGAGGTGGAAAATATTGTCGAAGCAGTTCCACATTAAATACCAGGTGCAAGCCAAGGAAAGGAGGAATACTTCATTCAAAATAATTCTCACCCACAACCTTGGTGATCATGGATAATTTTAAGGATGGAAATTTATTTTGAAATGTAGAAACCTTGGTGAATCTTACTGGTCCTTTATATGTCAACTATAAATGTTTGGCAATATTTTTGTTAAAATATTCAAATTTCTAAGGATTTTGTATAGTTTTTATAAAATTTTGGCGATTTTTAAGATAAAATGATTTTGTACTATAAAATTTGGAGAATAATTTTTAGAATGGAAAATTGTTTTTTGCGAAAAATCATGGAAAATTATCCCATGGGCGAAATTTAGCCCCTAAAATTTCCCCTTCTAGTGATGGTGTAAGGCTCATATTGGAGTGGGTGTAGCTTCCGATGGGGTCCTTGGAGGTGCTATTTCTACAAATGTAACCATACCTTATATCCCACCTGAAACTTGTGTGGTACTCGATGTTGATCATGGTGTTTCTTGTACTTGGCATTGGCTTTTTGCAAAATATCATGAACTTGTTGTTGGATGTGTTGGATTTGGTTAACAAATTTGGCTTCTAAATCAGCCTCGGTCTGAGCATGGGAGGACTCTTCCTATGCATCTAAAATAGGTAGATATACATCAATGGAGGATAATCGTTGGAACCTTAAGCACACTTTAAAAAGGGTTGTGGCCAATATAGTTGTGGAGGGATCTATTGTAGATATGTTCAACATAAGGAAGGATTTTATCTCATGTGTGTGGATTTTTGGAATTGTACATCGTCATGATATGGACAATCATCCTGTTCACTACCTTTGTTTTTCTATTAGTCTGTGGTTGGAAGGAAATCAATTTAGTCTGCTTGGTGTCCACCATCAACCATAGTATGGAACAAAAAGTGCTAAGGAACCTACTATCTTGATCTAAGATAATGGTTCATGGGAGCCCAAAATGAACCCAAACATGTTCAAATAAGATCTTGGTAGTGGTCTCGACTATGATGTTCTTCTTATAGGGTGTCAAAACTACCCTCTTAGAGAATCGATCAACGACCACAAATACACAATTGTTCCCATGCTTGGTTGAAGGAATACCAAACATGTAATCCATGGAGATGGACTCCCAAGGCCTATGTGGAGTAGGAAGAGGGGTGTATAGCCTGTGTTTCTTGATGGAGAGCTTGGAAATGGTGCAAGCAGTGTAGAATATGATGTACTTGCATACATCTTATTGAAGCTTCAACCAAAAAAAATGCTTTTGCAGTACTGCCACATTTTGTGTACACCAAAATGTCCTACTGTCCAGTTGTAATGAGCTTCCTAGATCAGCTTTGCATGCTTACTTGAAGGAACACATGCATGGCTTAGATGGCATAGAAATCCATCCTGGAGATAAAAGTTTGGAACTTTTTTTCCTACACTCAATTTCTGATAGGAAACAACAAAGTTAGAGTCATTATTGTATAATTGTGGCCACTCATATATCTCATGCCCACGAGAGTTAAGAACTGTGGTTAGTGCCACAACTGAAGGTCGACTAAGATAATCCACGACATGATTGGTGTTTCCCTTCTTGTACTTGATGTTCAAGTGGAATTTTTGTAGGTACGTGGACCACTTATGATGGTAGTCATGACGTAACCTTCCTTATGTCTGCATGGATTGTAGAATCCTATGATCAGTGTGGATGATTGTTTCCTTCCCCAGAATGTAATTCTTCCACTGTAGACATGCTTGCATAATGGAGTACATCTCTTTTTCATAAGTGGGGTATATGTGAACAACATAAGATAATGTTTCACTGTGAAATTCTATCGGATTCCCATGTTGAGTGAGTACTACATTGATAGCATGATTTGAAGCATTTGTCTCAATCTCAAATGGTTGTTAAAGTTTTGGAAAAATAAGGACCAGTGATGAGCAGAGGTATAATTTCAAATACTTGAATGATTTCTATTGGGATGCAACCCACACAAACTTGGAATTTTCTCCACCCTTGGTCACCTGGATTAGGGTCGAAGAGATATGAGAGAACCCGAACATAAACCTACAGTAGAAGTTGGAGAATCCCAAGAAGTTGCGGGGCTCATTTATTGTCTTTAGGGCCATCTAATCATGGATGACTTGGATCTTGGTTGGATCCACATGCACACCATGTTCATCCATGATATATCCAAAATATTAGATTCTTTTCATTCCAAAGGAACACTTATCCAAATTGGCATATAACGTGTGTTGTCGAAGGGTGCCTAAGACCTGTTGAATATGCTTTAAATGTTCCTCCCAATTTTTGTTGAAGATGAGGATGTCATCCACATATATGACCATAAAGGATTTTGTGAATGGATGAAATATGTCATCCATCATCTGCATGAATGTGGTTGGGGCATTTGTCAAGATAAAAGGCATGACTATCCACTTGAAGAGACCTTCTTTAGAATTGAAGGTTATCTTACATACATTAGTTTTTTCAATTGGAACCTGGTGGTAGCTTGACTTTAGATCAATCTTACTAAGAAACTTGGCTCCCTTGAATTGATCGAGAACATCATCAATCCGAGGGATTGGATACCGGTTCTTGACTGTGATATTTTTCAGGGATTTGGAATCAATACAAATTCGCCATGTCCCTTCCTTCTTCTATACCAGAACAATTGGGATCCTGCAAGGTGAGGAGCTTGGTGTAATGTGGCCCTTCAAAATTAGCTCTTGGATCTAGCACGTGATTTCTTCATTCTCCATAACATAATTCTTGTACACAAGGATTTTAGGAAAAGGAGCACCAGGAGTCAAATAAATTGAGTTCTTTACCTGATAGTGCACATGCACCCCAGTAGGCGAGGMAAATATTTTTKTGTGTTCTTTGACTATATTTTCCACCCGTTGTTGTTGTGTAGAGAGACCTTGTGCAGAGGTTTTGGTGGGTGTAGTGACCTTCTATTCACCTTCTGATCAAACCATAAATAGGAAATTTATACAAGTTTGAGAGACCACCATTATACACTGCTTCATGGAGATCAAAGAGACCGCAATAGTTGGGACTACCTCCAGTACCCTGTAGAGTTGATCTCCCAAAGTAATAATGACACTACAAGGCCTAGATTCATAAACAACAAAACACTTCCACATACATGGTTTTCCTAACAAAACATCACAAACTTCAAGGGGGGAAACATCACACAATACCTTTTCTTTGAAGGTTTTGATGTCGTAGTGAAGTCAAAATTGTTGGGTGACGTAGATGTCCAGTCTCTGGTTGAGCCAACCGATGGTGTATGGATGAGGATGAAGCTTCATTGTCAAGTTCAACCTCTTGATGACCTCTGTTGATATTAGGTTCTTATGGCTACCACTGTAAAAAATGAAATGGATTGGGGTCCCCTTCACCCACATCTGTGAGTGGAAGAGCCAATCCCCTTCTTCATGCTCCTCTAGTTCCTCTGGCTGGAATTTTGTGGTAGCGATGGTGACACTAGGTTCTTTGTCAATGATCTGTTTTCCCTTTTCTAGTTTTGAATTAGAGTCTGAATTAGAATCTGACTGGTTGTCCTAGGACTGGCCATCCTTTCTCTATCATTTTCCCTGGGAGTTAGGGACCCCATTACCGAGCTTCTACTACGATGGGTTTGCAGAATCGAAATCCCACTTATTCTTTTTTTTTTTTAAATTCTTCTCGATCTTGACAACATATCAGTAAGTGTCTCCCAGTGAGGATATGTCCAAGAAATCCATATATGTTTGGATGTACCTGTGTAGGACACTATGGTACTTTAAAACTAGGTGTCACTCGAAGTCTTTAATACCAAGCTTTGTGCGTAAGGTATGGAAAATGTTGGTGTACTCTGACACTGTCCAGTCTCTCTCCTGATGCAGAGTTTTCCATCTCGTGTAGTGATCATCTTAGTTTCCAACAGGGTAGTATTTCTCCTTGAGGGAAAAAACAAAATCCACCCAAGTGGGTCCTAGCCCAAAAAATGCAGATTCATCCTCAACATGTTTCTCACAGTAAGTCTCCCACCAATGTATAACATGGGGAAGGGCCTTAAGGAGCGTGAAGGTGATTTTTTTACTATTGGAAAAAATTTGGACATAGAAAAAATCCTCTAGCAGACTTAACCATTTTTCCAAATCATCGACATCTATATGGCCTTCAAATAAGGGAATATAAATTTAACTTGTACCTTAAAGGTTTTCGCACCTCCAAAGTGACTTTGGTTGAAGGTTCCTCCATTATTGTTGGCATTCGTCGAAGGATATGGGAGAAATTATCCATCATATTGTTCCTCTATCGTGCGAGGGCTTCCTCGAGCAACAATTTGATAGGATCTCTAGCTCTGTCATCCCTCTTCTCTTCCACCATGGTAGGTTTCTTGGGTGGGAGAGAGTGGTTTTCCTCAAGAAAAACAAGCTCGAGACCCAACTCTCTATACCCTAACCTCGTCGGGGACATGCACTAAGAATGATAAGGAGAAAAATCCTCTAAACCACTCATCTATATTATTTTGAGACCGCCATGAAGACATAAATATAAAAGAGATATAACAAGAAAATACATAGAGATAGTGCAAGGAACATAGTAATATATTAAAACTCGTATTCTATTAATGACTATCTGGAATACAAAAGACTGTAAAATGAAAACACACAAGCTAGCTAGAATGGTGGTAGCTTATATTTGAAGAGAGATGTGTCGATTATGCTCATTCACAAGAATCTAATTAAAATGAGACTCCAAAGGTATTTTTGACATAAAGAATAAATGAGAAGACTCTAAGCATCCAAAACCCTAATCGCAGAAGATGAAATGCCAAAACGTTTGTGGGCCCCGATGGGGGTAGTTGATACGTTAAATTCCCGAGGGTGCAACTTTTGCATACGATTTCTGTTTGGGGCGATCGATACACTGTCAAAAAGGTATATCCAAGGAGTACACATTATGAATAACCCAATCATCCCAACAAATATCTATTAGGTGCTACTAGGTAAAAAAAAATGTCATTTAGGGCCTCAAAACGACCCCGGAAGTTTGGGACCCGAAAAACTGTAGAAAAACTAGCAAGATGGAAACTGTAATTTGAGCCAGTGGAATAGGTGGATGGCCACCGATGTCCACCTGGATCAGAAAAAAAAAACTAGATGGAAAGGTGGCTTAAGGTATTTGATAAACCAAATTGTAATAACAAGGAGGTTCTCATGTATTTTCTTCATAAATTATGTGTCAAGTTCATTATGGTTCTCCATGTCAATTAATTTGACATTGGTGTGTTGAGTCACCAAATTTCCATCCTTTTTACCATTATTTCACATCCTTTTTCCTTGAATTTTAATTATTTCCCGCTTCTGGTAACCTTATATTATGTCCATTTTCATGATTTATACAAATTTAGGTTCAAGAAGTTTTCCAATGCATTTATTTTAGTATTTTAAGTGAATTTAGGATTAAATATTAGAAAAATAACATGTATTCACTTAATCTTGAAAGTTGGGTGAGTTTGGTGATGTTTACAGGTATATTTTGAGTTTCCAGTGATGCTTATTTTTACCACCTAGCTCCAAACTTTAATTTCCTCTCCAACCATTAAATATTTGATGAGGATTTGGAGTGTTCATTCAAGTATATTGGATAGAGAAGAATCATGAAGTATTAGATGAGATTAGTTATCAAATATCTCAAAGATTTTGGAGATATTGTTGACTTTCTAAATACTATAAAATGGTTGTAACCACATGAGAGAATTGTGGATCTGAATTTATTAGTTGATTATCAAATTCTCAAAGCAAACTAATGTATAAATAAGATTTCCTTCTTCATTCCAAGGGGAGGACTCTTGGATCATATTTCCATATTATGATGAAATAGAATAAAGTTCTTGGTATTTCTCTTCACATAATTTTCCATTCTTTAGTTCTATTAATAGTATTTTTTTATTTAGTTTACAATGTTGTAGTTTAGTTCGCTACCTTGTTCTTGGGAGAACTGAGCTCACTCCAAATGGATCATGGTGGTTGTTTATTTCATTTTATACAAGTGTGTTTATTTTATGCAAGTTTGTTTTTCGTTTTTATCAAATCTTGATAACAATAGGAGTAATAATTCATGGAAAAAGAAAGTCTCATCCATATCAAAAGATAACTTGATGACCACAAGGTCTTAGTAATAATGGTGTTTCTCAAGTACATGGTCATCGCTAGAATTGATTAAGATTGCTTTCAATTGATGAAGTGTGGAGTGTTTCATTTCTGCATTTGATTTCATTTATCCTCATTCATTGAATTATGCTCCATATACCAAAATGAAGCATTGTTGTAGAGAGGTTCATATCTTAAGAAATGAACACTCAACTACAACTTGATTTACAACAATTATGGATATAGTAAGACATAATTTAGTGATGGATTTTTCTTTAATTCCATTTATTTCATGCAATTTTATTCTTAATTACAAGAGAGCATCCACTCAAATTATTATTCAACGAATTGAACAGATTGTTGCATGAACAATTTGACTATCAAGAGAAAACGATTGTAATATGCAATTCCTGTAGATTTTAGTTCAAGTGAATGATGTAGTCTTGTATTTCTAGATAGTTAGTTAATTTGCATTTGATTATGAGTTTACTTTACAATTTGGAGCCTTTCCTATTAAAGTAGAATCTCATCATGCACATACAGTGTTTGCATATCATAAGTTTATGTACCCTACATTGATAACTAAATGTAACAAGAATTAAATCATATAATTTGACTAACATTTTTGGCGTCGTTGCCGGGGAGATGCTAAAAGTATTAAAGCATTGATATGTTGTTTTTTCATTTAAATTTTCCTTGTATATGATTTCTTTTGGTGCTAACATGCTAGATATGGTGGATTAGAGACGATAAGACGAGAGGTAAGAACCTGTGCATCCACTATAGTGGGTACTCTATTCCACTTAATATAAATTATGTTAGTAATGTATAAATATAATTAGATGGATTTTTTGATAAATCATTTCAATCTTTTTCACTCGTGGTGCAGTAAGAACCACTCCATCCACTAACACATTAGTAGGAATATATACAGAGAGAATGGATGCATTCATAAGAGGTTTTCAAGGAAGTATATGATCTTTCCAAAGGAAAATCCAATGTAAGTAATCTAATTCACGAGGAAAATTCTTGTCCAAATTTGCATAATAGAGTGACTATTTGTAACAAATTCATCAACGTACCATACGTTTTCTAAAAGATATGTTTAAGATTTAAAATATGGGTATGGATATTTTTGGGGTGATAAACTCATAACATCATCACATACACACTCACCAAGAATCCCACATACCTAGATCACATTTTAGGATAAAAATGATCATTTTTTGTTTTTGTAGCAAATTGACATTGGAAACCTCATAAAAATAGAGTTGGGATAGTCAATGTTTCAGGGACTAAAATCGAGACTTTTTAAAACATGTTTCTAAAGGAAATACACCTTGGAATGTATTTTCTAACCCAATTTGGATCTCAAACGGAAAATTTATGAACAAAACATTGATTGGATATATAGTAGGAAGCTCAAGAACATAGTTAGGAAAACCACTTTTTGGATTAAATGGATAGATATTTAAAACATGTTTATATGGTGTATTATTCTATGAATATAGTTTAAAATTCAATTTTAATCACTCAATTTCGATATCATACGATAAAGTTATGCCCAAACTACTAACTAACTAACTATCCTAAATCTGCATTCCTAAAACTCTATTTCCTAGGTTGTCCATTGGCATATTTGACCCATAAATTCTTATTGTATTCAAAAATTGATTATATTTAAGATAAATACATGAATATAATTTAATATCCAAGTGGAATCACTTCAATCTAACCTTTAACGAAAAATTTATGATCAAAATAGTGATTGTTGGTCTAGGCGGAAATTTGAAAACAACCATTTCATGCAGGTTGTTCCTAAGAAGATTTGGCATATCATTTCATGGAATTTTAAAAACATGTTTCTATAGAAGATAAAAATCTGAATATAAATTCATTTTTATTTGGAATCACTAAAATCTTACATCAAACAAAGAAGTTATCACCAAAATACCACTGGGTAGTCTAGCTGGCCAACACTCCTCAACATGTAAAAGTGCATTTTGTTTTATTTCTCTTCCTTGGATTTGTTTCATAAGTACTACTTGTCATTTTTTGCATATATTATGGATTAAAAGAGCCCGTGAATATCTGTTCTTCGATGATCTCATGTTTTATTGTAGGAAAGTGCTATTTTTTTTTGTAGGTATGGGGAGGATCAAGAAGGCCAATCTATGCATAAGTGATTCCGAAGACCATTTTTTTAGAAGGGCATGCCATCTAGAAATCCACATCAAAATAATACCAAGTGCATGCAGAAAAATATCAAATAGAATTAAAACTCATACCATGCCAAGTCACACCCACCATACCATCACTACCAAAGAAATCCTTCCAAAATCCCATCATGTCATGGTATGCCCATTCATTTTCCTTCTCCCAAGATTCACAATCCATGTAAGTTGAAGTCCAAAATTCCATTTGTTTATGTAGTCAATATTAAAATTTTCATCTTACGACTACTACCAGTTCATGACTTCAACCTATTTTCCCTTCACAAGCTTACCATGATTTCCTGCTCCATCAATGATCTCATGTTTTATTGCAGGAAAGTGATAGTTTTTTTTTGTAGGTTTGAGGAGGATCAAGAAGGCCAATCTATGCATAATTCATTCTGAAGACCATATTTTTTTTAGAAGGTCATGTCATCCATATGTCCACATCAAAATAATACCAAGTGCATGTATAACAATATCAAAGAGAATTCAAACTCATACCATGCCAAGTCACACCCACCATACCATCACTACCAAATAAATCATTCCAAAATCCCATCATGTCACAGTATTCTCATTCATTTTCCTTCTCCCAAGCTTCACAATCCATGCATGTTGAAGTCCAAACTTCCATTTTTTTATGTAGTCATTCTTAACCTTTTCATCTTACCACTACTACCATTTCATGAATTCAATCCATTTTCCCTTCACAAGATTACCATGCTTTCCTGCTCCATCCACCCCTAACCCATGAATAAAATCTCCCAACTCACTTGCATGTTGATTTATCTCACTCTTCCTTTATTTTTTCCAATTAAATTCTTGCTTGACAGTGAAAATATTTCATCTACGGTTCTTCAAATCATTTTTCTCTATGCTGGAGTTAGATGATGTGGGATTTCTTAAGGCCCTCCTTCCAACAAATCTCGTCCCAATGACACTATCACTTTATATGGGATCAATATTAGAGATATCTTATAGTACCTTGGGGCTTGCATCCATCAATGGTAGGCTCCCTCACCGACGATGGAGGGAATCCATTAATGTCCATTCATTGTCAAATTCTGTATGTGACTTGACTTCAACACATTCATTCACATGGATAAGAATTGTACCGGAGGTTTGGATACGATTGAAGAATTTATGGTTTCATATCACTAACAACAATTTGTAGCTTCCATATTTTTCAAATTAAAAGTTAACCTCTATTAGATTATTTCCAGCAATAAGAAGGAACATAGGTTCCATTTTCAAATATTACCCTATGTTCCTCTAGTCAAGAGGAAGAAACTAACATGATTTGATTCAGATATGATTGATTCACTTCAGATCCATGATCTAGCAATAGAAACTAGAATATTTCTCCATTATCACAAGATATATGAGATTCATAACTCATAGACTTCTCAGGTAGGTGCAGGTATGTTGTTTTCTAATCTTTAATAATTAATTCCTTGAATTCTAGAAGAGATATATTTGAAATGTCCTTATGCATACATGATCTTTTTGATGTTCGTATATTCTCTTCCATGTGTGTCAATTTTTTTTGAGAATGTAAAACATCTTCAGTTGTTGGGGGGGGAGACATTCAAGTATGGAGAAGAATCATGAAGTCTTGGATGAGATTAGTTATCAAATACCTAAAATATTTTGGAGATATTGTTGACTTTCTAAATACTAGAAAATGGTTGTAACCACATGAGAGAAATGTGGATCTGAATTTGTTAGTTGCATATCCTCATCTCAAATCAAAATCATGTATAAATAAGAGTTCCTTCTTCATTCCAAAGTGAGGACTCTTGGAGCATATGTCCAAATTATGATGGAATAGAATAAAGTTATTGGTATTTATCTTCACATAATTTTTCATTCTTTAGTTCTATTAATAGTATGCTTTGATTTAGTTTACAATGTTTTAGTTTAGTTTTCTACCTCATTCTTAAGAGAATTGAGCTCACTCCAAATAGATCATGGTGGTCTTTTATTTCATTTTCTGAAAGTGTGTTTATTTTATACAATTTTTTTTTTCCTTTTTATCAAACCTTGCTAACAATATGAGTAATAATTCATGGAAAGATAAAGTCTCATGCATATCAAAAGATAACTTGGTGATAGCAGGGTCTTAGTAAGCATAGTTGTGCTCAAGTACATGGTCATCACTAGAATTGATTAAGATTATCTTCTATCGATGAAGTGTGGAGTGTTTCATTTCTGCATTTGATTTCATTTATCTTCATTCATTGAATTATTTTATTTATACCAAAACGGAACATTGTTGCAGAGAAGTTCAGATCTTAAGAAATGAACACTCCACTACAACTTGATTTACAACAATTGTGGATATAGTAAGACATAATTTAGTGATGGATTTGTCTTTCATTCCATTTATTTTATGCAAGTTTATTCTTAGTTACAAGAGAGCATCCACTCAAATTCTTATTCAATGAATTGAACAGATTGTTGCATAAACACTTTGACTATCAATCTTGTGAAAGATTGTAATGATTTGAAAATTTGCAATTCTTGTAGATTTCAATTCAAGTGAATGATGTACTCTTGTATTGATAGATAGTTAGTTAATTTGGATTTGATTTTGAGCTTACTTTACAATTTGTAGTCTTTCTTGTTAAAGTAGAATATGATCCTTCACATACAATGTTTGCATCTCATAAATTTATGTACCTTGGAATGTTTGCATCTCACAAGTTTACGTACCCCAGATTGATAACTAAATGTAACATGAAATAAATAATATAATTTGACTGAAATGGTGAATTCCAGGGTGTTAGTATTTCTTATGCTTAAAATCAAGCAAGGTGTAACCCACTGAAGGGTTGCTTGTTCATAGGAATATGCCTAACCCTAAACAAGGTTAGTAAAACATGTATTCGAGTGACTAGACTGTGATATCATTCTTGATACACAATCTAGTTTAATATATCATGTTTATTATAGCTTCTTGTTGAGAGACATTGTTTAATGATGTTACACCACCAAGTGCATGGCCTTTAGGCCATACCAATTCTAGACCATGCACTATATTTGGTTAGGCTGGCCATTCTGGTTCCAACCGTTTTGTTCTACGTTGATGATCTCATTGTGGGCATACTTGTTATAGCCCAATAAAGGATCCCATTCATGATAGTTTCTTAGAAAAGGTTAGTACACCATATTTTTTATACTTTAATTGGTTATGTATTTAATTTTTCAATTGAAAAATATTCAATAAAAATAACTTTAAAGTATTTGTAATCATGTTTTATTTTTTGGCATGTATAACTCTTGTAAGATGAAACACATACGTCTAGGAAACAAGGCACATATTATCCTAGAATTGATGTAATGGTTTCTATGACTTGTTTCATTAGGGCTCCACACACACATGTAATTAGATGGTTTTATTATTTCCCCCCAAAAATTTGAATTAAAGTTATAAGCCAGAGATGCATATCACTATCACCATAATAGTTTACATGTGATGTAAAATTCATATTTTGTAAATTATGATCATGTATTTATTATTTCTAGTTAACCATATATTTCATTATGGAAGGAGATCCTCATCTTGAAATTTATTAATCCCTTAGAAATTAATTTAATATTGTGATGGAGGATGATCAATGATGATAAAACAACATATTGTGATGGGGGATGATCAATGATAATAAAACAACGTATAATCAAACTAGTTCAAAGAAAAATTGTGTGTCTTACTATAATAAAAATATATTCATGTATGATATGAACATGATCATATATTTAGGTAATGAATGACCATATTTAGATATTCATTATTCTAAATTTTTTTCCTTAAAACCTTTAAGGAAATCTTGATACTAACTTTCATGGTTTTTTGGGTTGGAATTGTGATGTACTTACCTAGATTTCAATTTTATAAATTATTTTATATGATACAAAGAGAAAAGTTACAAACGTTTCCATGCACTATTCCATTCTTATCCATAAAAGACACCTCCAAAAATTCAAAGGTTCCTTTTTTACTCCATAGTTCCTTGAAATTTTGGAATGGTATTCCTATCACATGAGATTCCATGATAATCTAGAGGAACACAAATAGTACCTAATAAATACAAAATCTCATTCTTTGAAAGGTAGTTGGAGAACAATTCATTCAATAGGGTTATCATGAGTCATGCAAGAATACATAAATTTATGCAAGGTATGGATGTTTATCATAATTGTTTTTGGAATCCTATATATTCAACACAATCAATCCATCATCTTTTCTATTTTAGTAGAAATATGCAATATTGTATTGGCTTCCTTTTGTATACTTAATTATGATGTCACATTGTTTCAAATAAGTTATATGCTTCCTATGACATTCATTCTATATCTTTATTTGTTCCTAGAAAAGTTTGAGAGGCTTATGGTTTTGTGAATAGATTTATACTTTTTAAGAAAATATATCAATAA
Organism: Picea engelmannii; assembly: GCA_009831015.1. Classification (NCBI taxonomy): domain Eukaryota; kingdom Viridiplantae; phylum Streptophyta; class Pinopsida; order Pinales; family Pinaceae; genus Picea; species Picea engelmannii. Next base: position 341,230 of record ML782523.1, on the reverse strand, counting down.
TAATTCACTTATTGAGCCAATGCATTCATCTTATGATTATAATTGAGTAATTTATAACAAATATTTACAATATCTTAAAAGAGTATGAAAAAACTTTTTATTGGTGCAACAAAATTGCACCCATTTCATTTCTAGAGGAATCTCTCTCAATCTTAAAGGGTTTTTTTTAATGCAAGTAAGTCAAGTATATGAAAAATAAAATATAGACATTTTATCTTTTGAATGCTCTCTACTACACCTCTTCTCAAATAAAATAAACTCGATCATAGTTTGATGCTTTAAGAGGGTGTAAAATGTGGAAAAAGTTTGAAAAACCCTTTATTAGAGAATTCACCATTTCATTGAAACTTCATAGGTCATGAATGTTCTTTGGTGGTGGGTTGTTAATAATGGATGAAGTTTTTTCCAAATCAATTCTCAATTCATTTTGTTCACACATTGGAATCCAAGATAAAAAATTATAATTTCATGAAGAGAGAGAGAGAGAGAGAGAGAGAGAGAGAGTTAGTTTTAAGTGGTGATCAATTCCTCTCCTTATTTGTCATTTATTTTTATTTTTAACAATCTCTTCCTTGTGGTTTTGTTTCCTCCATGTCATTGTTTATATTCATCATACTCTTCTCATTTTGCATGGCATTTCCTTGTGTTTAATTTAGTGTATGGTCTTATTTCCTTGATAAGCCCGCCATTTTGGTAGGTGTAAGGATGGTGGTTCACAAATACACCATTTCACTCATTGCATGGAAGTGGGTAACCCAAAATTCCTTCAAGATCTCATCACTTATTCCTTGTGCATATGTGGACTTGGCAATTTGGGCTTGCAACTTGTCTCAAAAAATTTAAGTGGTGACTAAGTTCTCTCCATAATTTTCATTTTTGTTTCCTTTTTAACAAGTTCCCCCTCATGGTTTCATTGCCTCCACCTTATTATTCACTTTCATCTTCCTCTTCTCATTCTACATGGTGTTTTCCTTCTATTTCATTTAGTATTTGGTCTTGTTTCCTTGTAGCTTGTCTCCATAACCCCATATTTTTCATGTGTAAGGATGATGGCTTGCAAATATTCCATACCACTTGTCTCATGGAGTTGATAAATCCCAATTCATTCAAGGTCTCATAATTTCTTCCTTTTACATATACATATACATATACATATAATGTGTGTGTGTGTGTGTGTGAGAGAGAGAGAGAGAGAGAGAGAGAGAGAGAGAGAGAGGTGACCAATTCCTCTCCTTATTTGTCATTTATTTTTATTTTTAACAATCTCTTCCTTATGGTTTTGTTTCCTCCATGTCATTGTTTATATTCATCATACTCTTCTCATTTTGCATGGCGTTTCCTTGTGTTTAATTTAGTGTATGGTCTTATTTCCTTAATAAGCCTGCCATTTTGGTAGGTGTAAGGATGGTGGTTCACAAATACTCCATTTCACTCATTGCATGGAAGTGGGTAACCCAAAATTCCTTCAAGATCTCCTCACTTATTCCTTGTGCATATGTGGACTTGGCAATTTGGGCTTGCAACTTGTCTCAAAAAATTTAAGTGGTGACTAAGTCCTCTCCATAATTTTCATTTTTGTTTCCTTTTTAACAAGTTCCCCCTCATGGTTTCATTGCCTCCACCTCATTATTCACTTTCATCTTCCTCTTCTCATTCTACATGGTGTTTTCCTTCTACTTCATTTAGTATTTGGTCTTGTTTCCTTGTAGCTTGTCTCCATAACCCCATATTTTTCATATGTGTAAGGATGATGGCTTGCAAATATTCCATACCACTTGTCTCATGGAGTTGATAAATCCCAATTCATTCAAGGTCTCATAATTTCTTCCTTCGGGCTCACAAATTTGGGCTTGCAAGTCATCTAAAACATAATTAGGAGGTGACCAAGTCCTCTCTTTCTTTATCAATTTTATTGTCTTTCTACCAAGAACTCCCTCATGGTTTCATTTCATCCACCTCATTTTTCACCTTCATATTCCTCTTCTCATTTCTTATGGTGTTTACCTTGTGTTTAATTTAGTTTTTTTATCTTCTTTCCTTTTGTCTTGTCTCAACAACCGTATTTTGGTAGGCATAAGGATGGAAGTTCCCAAATATTCCATGCCATGAAAGTGGGAAACCCCAAATTCATTCAAGGTCTTGTCACCTCTTCCTTGTGCATGAGGGGGATTTCCATTTTTGTATTGAAAGTAGTCCCAAAAAATTTAAGTAGTGACAAAGATGTATCCCTATTTTTTTATTTTTGTTGTCTTTTTACCAAGAGGTCCTTTGCAATTTCACTTCCTTCACTTCATTTTTTACCTTTTTCTACCTTTTCTCATTTTTCACAGTGTTTTCCTTGTGTTTCATTTAGTGTTTGGTATTATTACCTCGTGGATTGCTAAATAAAACCATACTTTTTCTATATTTAATGATGGAGTCTCACAAATATTCCATGCCACTCATCTTATGGAAGTGGGAAACCCTAAATTCATTTAGGGTCTCTTCACTTATTCCTTTTGCATGGGCAGGCTTGCTAATTTGGGCTTGCAAGTAATCTCAAAATAGGTAATTGGTGACCAAGTCCTCTACTTATTTTTCATTTTTGTTGTCTATTTACAAAGTTCTCCCTTGTGGTTTCATTGCATTCACCTTGTTTTTCATCATTGTCTTCCTCTTCTTGTTATGCATTTTGTTTTCCTTATGTTTCATTTAGTGTTTGGTCTTCTTGTCTTATGGATTGGTGGTTTGTGTCATATCAATAATTTTTTTAATGTGGGTTTCATGGTTAGTATAAACTCTTCTCAAATTTATCACAACCTTCTGATTGGATGTTCAAAGGCCTTGTATTTTCATGCCAAAAATTTTGGACTATTCCCATAACATCTTCAATTAGCTTCATGTTGGAATGAGGTAGCCTACCAATGATGACCTAATAATATTTTTGATCCAATTTATGTAATATTTGTCTTCTAATACAATAATTTTGAAGGGTTTTGGAACTCACTTTAAATTTTTTAGATGTGTGTGTGAGCAAGTGGCATTGCCTTGTGGCCTTGTTTGCAATTGATTCTAAGAATACATGACAAACCACATTACAATCCTATGAATGAGTATTCTTTCCAATTGTATTAAAATCAACCTAAATATTTATAACAACATGATCAACAATATTTAAAATTTTAACCATCCTTATGCCAATAATTTTCCTAACAACAACTTAACTATGTGAATTTAACAAGGCCAAAAATAATTGACTCAGTTGCATCATTTTTTTTTAGTTAAAATGGTATTTAATAATTTTTTTGCATTTCCAATCAATAGTTCATTTAGATAACTTACCTTTGAGTATCAACAGATAAATTCCATCCACATTAGAATGTCTAGGATTTATTCATTGCACACTAGATAGATGAGGTAAGGAAGGTGGACCCAAAGTTTGGAACCCATCACCATGACATTATGGAAGTTCACCAAGAGATCATAGCACTTCATTCTCCTGATGGTCAAGACTGGGAATGCACATGACATGATATTGGATGGTATTATGAACATCTAATTTCTCATCATGATCCTTTTCACCAAAAGGTTGTACAAAATTAGTCTATCTAATTTATCCCTTTGTATAATCAACATGTTGCAAAATTTTCATGTCTTATTCAACTTGATCACTATTTATAAATGGAACATTGATTGGAGGCCGACTCAATGTCGAAATTACAATGGCTTACATGATCATTTTCACCAAAAGGTTGTACAAAATTAGTCTATCTAATTTCTCCCTTTGTATACTCAACATCTTGCAAAATTTCCATGTCTTATTCAACTTGATCACTATTTATTAATGGAACATTGATTGGAGGCTGACTCAATGTCAAAATTACAATGGATTCGATTGAATGCATATACTTCACTTGTGGCAATGAATTACATATCACCGTGGAATCCATTTTGAAAGGAATTAATGTTACCATTGATGGATACCTATGTTTTTCCATAACCAACTTTGTATTTTCTCTTAGTTCATTGACTTTTTTTAAAGGTATTCTTCTTTCTATCAGACTCATTGCTCGATTATGTTTGTTACTAATATTCACAAGATCTAATACAACAAGAACTAGAAAAGATTCGACTTTCCAATCACATAAAATGAAACAAATGTATTGCAATAATAGTATTACTTGGGAAATGCATGTGTTTGTGCATACATAACTTGTTTTTCATACACAATGACGTTGGGCTTTGTGTTTATATATATATATATATATATATATATATATATATATATATATATATATATATATATATATATGGACATGTGTGTGTTATTAGCACACATGCTTTAATAATGCACACAAATTCCTATTGTAATGGGTCAAAAATTGACCATTATAACATTATCAATCTATGGGTGTCAATAGGGAGAGTTCTAAATCAATCCTAAACATGGTCAAGGGGGTTAACAAAGTCTTGGACGCCTAAACATGGTCAAGGGGGTCAACAAATTCCTAGATGCTTAAACATGGTCAAGGGGGTAAATGGTGGCCTTAATCCCTAATTGAACCTTCTCAACCTAAAATACTTGAAAAACCCTAGACACAACAAGACAAGTCCCCACTAGGGCGTCTTTACCCTAGGAATTGGATATGGATTATATTAAGATGTTTCATGTACCATGGATGGGTCTCAATGCCTTTAACATAGTTGTGATAGGGAAACACCATCCTTAGATTCTTGACATTGGTTAAGGGAGGGAAAAAACAACCTTAGGCCCTAAACATATCTTCTCAAAATCAAGCACCGTCAACATGTCCTTAGACCAATATCAATATCAAAATCAATATCCTTGAAAAAGTAATTTAACCAACGTGCATGAACTTTGTAGCGGGTCTTTGGAATCTAAGTGGGATGCAGACACCATGAGTAGGTTTTGTGGACTAGAAATGTGTGTTAAGGCATAAACATGGTTAGGGGGAATTAATGACCTTAAGACCTAATTAAAAATTCTCAAGCTCAAGAACCATGAAAAACACCTAAAAATAATGATCCCAACTGTCTCGAAGGAGTCTTTCACATCTAAGTTGAATATGGGTGCCATTATGAGGTATTGGGCATCATGGATGGGTCTCAAGTCTGTGACTGTAGTTGGGGGAGGGAAACTAGAGCCTATATCCCTAAACCTTTTTTTCTCAGGCTCAAGCATCATGGATGAGTCCTTGACCCACCACATTAGACTTATGTTGGTTATAAACTACCTCCAAGCATGTTGGTGGTGCTATGATTAGGTCAGTTTTCCACCAAGAGTGGGTTTAAAGGTCTAAACAAGTTCAAGTGACAACAAAAATGACCTTTTCTCTAAATGATGCTTCTCAGTCTCAATTTCCATAAACAACACCTAAAATCCACAAAACATTGCATCTCTTGGGCATGTTTTGACTATGAGTGGTTTACCAAGGGACGTAATGATGCTTTCAATAACATTAATGGGTCTTTGCATCTTGACAATGGTTAGGGAAATATAATAAGGGCCTTGGGAATTTAGCAAAGCTTCTTGGGTTCAATCATGGTGAAATATGCATCACAAGGTCTTCACTTAGTGAACTCGTGTCATAGCATGAGCATTCATGGGATATTAAATAATACCCATAATTTCACTAGATATTGATAAATACCTCCCAAAATCCTTATGTTGAGAACCCCTCTCAATACCTTTTTAAAATAAAAATAAAAACCTTATTTTTACTAGATATCCCTTTTTATACCCCTGGTACCTATAAACCCCTTGATACCCTACATACCCCCCAATATCTATAATACATTGACCTTTGTTTTTCAAAATTTAAAAACCCCCTTTATGAATGTGTTGGGGTCCTATAATCATAGGTGATTCGATTATTCAGCTATCTATTTGGAATTTCTCTCATGATGAAGAGATCTAGCTTGCTGAGCTCAGTTGATTTCACTTCTCCCTCCATCCATTTCGCCCGATCCTTCATCACTCTGTTGCACCCTTCATTCCCTCACCCTTCATTTCTTCACCCCTCCGCCAATTTCGTCCCTACATGAATAAACAAGATTAGGCTAAAAACATTAGGTTAATAACAAATGGTTAGTAGCATTGTTCATATTAATTAGCTTAGGAAAGTTAATTTAATTAGATTAGTGTAGTTAGATTAGTAAAACTAGGTTCTTAATAATAAATAAATTAATAATTAATTGAAACCTAGGCTTGTAACTAATTAATAATAATTAATAAAATAATTAAATTAACAAAAAAAAAACTAAAAAACTAAAACAATAAAATAATATAGAAACATAAAACATATAAACAATAAAATAAATAAAAATTAAATGTAAAACCAAAATAAAATATAAATAAAAACAAAACTTTATAATTAAAACATTTAAAACATATATAAAAATGCATAAAACAAAAATGAAAAAAAAAAACAGGTCTTACCGGACCCCCCCCCCCCCCCCCAATACCACTTACCACCCTAGGGGGGGTCCGGAATACCACCTTCCCCTCCAAAAACCACTTTTCCCCCAAATAAAAAACCACTTTCACACATTTTTACCACCTGTCTTCAGAGAGCATTTTTGGGAAAACCAGAAGGAATTTTAAAAAACTAAGAGAGGTTTTTCTCCAAAACTGGATGAATAACAATAACCTCTCTCTATTTTTATACAGGTTTCAGGAATTAAGAGAATCAAATCCATATCTGAGCACTATTTTTTAGGTTTCCATTTTTTCTGTTTTTGTCATGTTTTTTCGGCAGATGTTTTGGAACTATGGAGATGAATTTGGAAAACACGAGAGAGGTTTTTACTCATAACGGGCTCATATAAAATAACCTCTTTCTGTTTTCTCATATATGTCATATTTTCGGATATACAAGTGTCTTAGCTGACACCTACTTTCAACATTCCAACCCTTTTTTCATGGCAGACAGTTCAGAACTTTGAGGGATTTGTTTCTATTTTTGGCCAGGTTGTTGAATTCGACCTCCTGGTCCTGGGGGATAATTATTCTATATATTGTTATAATTCAAATATAAAAGGGTTGATCAGTTGGTACCTTTTAGGAGGATCAATATTGTAGAGCAGCTCACAGAGTCTCTTTAAATCAAATTTCAGTAATACAAGTCAAGCTTTTTAGGTTTCCTGTGGCATAGATTTTGGGGGAAGTGTCTATTCTGTAACATGTTTTCCCTGTTACATATTGGTTTCTTTCTGAATTATTCAACATAATATTACGAGCATAATTTGTTTTAAAGTACACTCTGTTTTTGGCTTTGAATAATTTATGTGTTTTCTACTAGAGGGTTAGTTTCAGAATTATTAATTGCTCTGATACAATCCTCTTTCCTCACCTTTGTTTTCATATCATTCAAAAATTTCAAAGAATACAACAAATGTGCCTATCCTGCCTTGTTATTTTTTCCTGTAGAACTTGCCTTGATTGGATTAGGCCTCTGGGACTCCATTGCCCAATGGTTTTTCCCTTGTTGTTCCAACCAAACATTTTAAAACAAACCAAAAAACCCTGTACTATTATAACTAGTCTAACATCCAATCCAAACAAAGCTAAACCAGACAGAGAGATCCCTCTTTGAGTCTTGGAGGGCTATATCATTGACTCCAAAGTGGTTTTGTAGTTACCTTTGCCCATTTCTTCTTCATCCTGAGAAATTACAGAGTGTTAACATAGTGGCGACCATGCTGGGGATAGTTCCTCAGAAAAGTGTATCAAGTTCCAGATTTGATTACTGATGGTGGACAATGATTAGACACAATAAGGTTGAATCATCTAACTGGAAACTCCAATCAACTCTAGATCAGTTCCAATTCAAAGAATCCACTGGAGGAAGAACCTAAAACATGACCAGAACATCTGAAAAGATCAGGTATTTAAGCTGGAAGTTTATCTAAGATATGATAGGCTTTATTTTTAATTATTTCTTCCCTTCGCATGATCCTGATCCAGATCATACTACCAAAATTTATGAAGAGCATGTTCAACATGATGAGCCTCAAGAGTTTAATCCTAGTGTTACAATCCCTGTACATACTCCTACACCCGTAAAATTCCAAGATATATACAAGCCTCTTGTCTTACCACCCATACTTCATTATTTCCTTGCCAATCACTTCAAATATCTCCCCATATTTGATGGAGAATATGGCTACATCACTGTTGAGAAACACATTTAAGGTTTTGGAAATCATCTTGACCTTTTTGAGGTGGAAAAAAGTGATGTTAGTATTAGGATTTTTGCTTTATATTTGCAAAGTAGAGCTAAGAAATTGTATAAAGATCTGCCAGCTGCAAGCATTAGTGATATCAATCAGTTTGTGAAAGTTTTATTGGATCAATGGGCGATCAAGAGGAATCCATTCCTCATTTTGGAAGAATATAATCACTTGAAAAGACAGCCAGGAGAAATAGTGCAACAATTTTTATCCATATTCAATCAAATCTACCATTCAATGCTTGTTGATATAAAACCCCCTCGTGATTTAGATCTCTTACACTATCCAGATGCCTTTGATCTAAAAATGGCATTTTAGTTGAGGGAAAGAAACACCATAACACTCAAAGAAATGCAAGATAGTGCAATAAGTGTGAAAGCCCATTTGTTGATCAAAAGGTCAAAGTTGGAGGCAAAAGACAGAAATAACAAAGAAAAGGAGCATCTGACATCCTCAGAGGTAAAGCTATACATTCTAACAAGCACCATGGAAGAAATGTTGCACAGGATTAGCATAAGAGAAAAAATTGTTGTTCAAAGACACCATGTTCCATTAGTTGCAGAGACAGAAAGGGTCATTATTCCCAAACACTTTGCAGCTCACCCTTGGTATCATGGATTGGAAAATGACTATTTCACGTATTCAATTCACAACATAGTCAAAGATGGAACTCCAACTCAACTTGCAGAGGAATAGCCAGTTGATATGATGTGCATGTTTGATGACATTTCTTACCTAGATAATCTACCCAAGTATGATCAGTATGATGATGATTATGTGGTTGAAATAGATGTTGATTGTTCAAAGAAACCAGTGGCATGTTTTTGGGAGAAGGAAGCTTAGTTACAGATCAAATATGGAAATCAGCCTTTGCACAACAATTATGACAAAAATGAGGAAAATGCAACAAATCTTAGAGTAAGTGAAAGATCTATTCCCTTATGTTTCTCTTCATTTCAGTTTCTGAGAGAAAACTATAAGCAAATTGTCAATAGTAGGGATGGATAATGTTCTGATGAATCAGTGGGAGATATCATTGATGACATAGAAGTTGTTCTTGATCCAAATTACAGCCCCTGAGTTACATTGATCTTCAAACAGAAGATGAATTAATGCATTATAACTCTATACCATTAACCTTCAATTCATTTCAGTTTTTGAAGAATTTTTTTAATCATATCATGGATGATAAGCACACAAAAAATCAGGAATTTGTATTGGAACCAATAAAACAGTCATCTCAGTCCATGCAAGATCGAATAGTTGATGTGTTGGATGACTTGTGTTGTCAAATTCATGGTTCATTTTCAGTTATGAGCTTAAAAGAAGCTATGATCAAGACATGATTAGACAATCAGTTGCATGGCTGAGTTTAGTAGGAGTCTCATTTCAAAGTTCAACATAAAATTTGCAACTATATCAAGAACTATATAATGATGTAAAAAGCATATTTGTCATACCCAATTCTGACCATAAATTTGTTGAAAGTCAAGAAATAGGTCGTGTCTTTCCTGATCCCATAGCAGACTACATGGAATTTTTTTTCAGCATAAAAGATCAATCATGTTTTCAGCAGTGGCCATTACACTTTGCACTTTTGATTCTATGGACAAAAGGTCAAGTTGTCCTTGTGATTGTGCTGACAAGCAGTCAAGCAATCCACTTGTTTCAACAACTACTTGATTGGCTTAATTGGAACTTTTTTATTATTTGATTCAACATGATTTTCAGTAGTATAGAGTAGGTAGTAGTGAAAATAAGCTCAGCTCTTTGAGCATCCCTTTCATCAGTTTTTCAATCTCAATTTCAAAATTGCAGTCTTCAGTTTGATTTGGTTTCAGTTGAAAGATCAAAACAAATACAGGTTGCAATAATAAACTTTTGGGATCAACCCAATGGATAAAGAATTACTCTGTGTGTTTAGATTTTTGTGGTTCTTGTCACCTCTTGAAAGAGCTTCCATCCCCAGGTGGAGCCTATGTAGGGGTCCTATAATCATAGGTGATTCTATTCTTCATCTATCTATTTGGCATTGCTCTCGTGATGAAGACATTTGGCTTGCTGGGCTTGGTTGATTTCACTTCTCCCTCCATCCATTTCTCTCGATCCTTCATCACCTTGTTGCACCCTTCATTCCCTCACCCTTCATTTCTTCACCCCTCCACCAATTTCGTCCCTACATGAATAAACAAGCTTAGGCTAAAAACATTAGGTTAATAACAAATGCTTAGTGGCATTGTTCATATTAATTATCTTAGGAAAGTTAATTTAATTAGATTAGTGTAGTTATATTAGTAAAACTAGGTTAGGGTTGTTAATAATAAATAAATTAATAATTAATTGAAACCTAGGCTTGTAACTAATTAACAATAATTAATCAAATAATTAAACTAAAAAAAAAAACCTAAAAAAATAAAACAATATAGAAACATAAAACATATAAACAATAAAATAAATAAAAATTAAACGTAAAATGAAAATAGAATACAAATAAAAACAAAACTATATAATTAAAACATTTAAAACATATATAAAAATACATAAAACAAAAAATAAACATATATAAACATATATAAACATAATAAAACAAAACAATACTAAATAATAAAAAAATAAAACAAAACGTGAAAAACAAAAACCATAAAACAAAAAACAAAAAACATGTACCTTATGCATGTATCCCTAAAAAAATAAATCAATGCCTGTAATCTTTTCCGGAACCCCCGTCCATCCTAACTTTAACGAGGGGGGGGAGGGCGGGTTCGGGAAAAGTGGTTTTCACTTGGACACATGTCACCACTAGGTCTTATTGAACCCCCCACCCCTAATACCACTTACCACCCTAGGGGGGGTCCGGAATACCACCTTCCCCTCCAAAAACCACTTTTCCCCCAAATCAAAAACCGCTTTCGCACAGTTTTACCACCTATATTACAAGAGCATTTTCAGGAAAAACATAAGGAATTTTGAAAAACCGAGAGAGGTTTTTATCCATATTGGGATTAAGAACAATAACCTCTCTCAGTTTTTTTACAAGTATCATTAATTGGGATAATCAAAGCCATCTCCGAGCACTATGTTTCAGGTTTCCATTTTTTCTGTTTTTGACATGTTTTTGCAGAAGATGTTTTGGAAAGACGGAGATGAATTTGGAAAAAACGAGAGAGGTTTTTACTCATAACAGGCTCATATACAAGAAAATATTTCATGTTTTTCACATATGTCATATTTTTGGAGATACAAGTGTCTGAGTTGACCCCTATTTTCAGTAGTCCGACTCTTTTTTCATGGCAAACAGTTCAGAACTTTGAGGGATTTGTTTCTATTTTTGGCCAGGTTGCTGAATTTGACCTCCTTATCCTAGGGGATAATTGTTCTATATATTTTTATAATTCAAATGTAAAAGGGTTGATCATTTGGGACCTGTTAGGAGGATCAATATTGTAGAGAAGCTCACATAACCTCTTTTAATCAAATTTTAGTAATACAAGTCAAGCTTTTCAGGATTCCTGTGGCATAGATTTTTGGGGAAGTGTCTCTTCTGTAACATGTTTTCCCTGTTACATATTGGTTTCTTTCTGAATTATTCAATAGAAGATTATGAGAAGAATTTGTTTTAAAGTACACTCTGTTTCTAGCTTTGGATAATTTTTGTGTTTTCTACTAGAGGGTTAGTTTCAGAATTCTTAATTGCTCTGATACAATCCTCTTTCCTCACCTTTTCTTTCATATCATTCAACAATTTCAAAGAATCCAACAAAGGTGCCTATCCTTCCCTGTGATTTTTTCCTGTAGAACCTGCCTTGATTGGATTAGGCCTCCGTGACTCCATTGCCCAATGGTTTTTCCCTTACTATTCCAACCAAACATTTAAAAAAAAAACCAAAAAACCCTGTACTCTTATAACTAGACTAACATCCAATCCAAACAAATCTAAATCGAATAGAGAGATCCCTCTCTGAGTCTTGGAGGGATAGATCATTGACTCCAAAGTGGTTTTGTAGTTACCTTTGCCCATTTCGTCTTTAGCCTGAGAAATTACAGAGTGCTAACAAAATGAACATGATAAGATATTGGTGAACAAGGCGAATTCCCCGTGAGATGCATTCAAACACCACATATGACCTTTCTATGGGATGTTTGGCTTCTAGGTGGGATATGTCTATCGTTAATTGGTTTTGTACATTAGTGATGGGTCTAGGGGCCCAGACCATTCTCTAAAAGGGAAAAAATGACCTTACATAGGAAAATAAAACTTCTAGGCCTCCAACCATGACACATGCCCCTTTCTATGGTGTCTTTGACACCCAAGCAATATTTTATATGTCATTAGGAGAGGAAAATAGATCTTAATTCTAAAGATTTCCTTATGAAACACAGGTCATAAAATAGGTTCTAATGCTAAAAATGATGGATTTTTTGCAAAGTTATGAATATATGAAATAAAATTCATGTGTGTTGGATAAGTTGGTTGCTTTGGTTTTAGCTTCAAATTGAAAAACCTAATGGTTTGAGCCACATTAACAAAAACATATCCATTTTCCCAACTCCCTATTCTAATCTTAGTTTTCAACCACATTTTTAAATATGATCCACATATTCATTGTTGATGAAACTACACACACTTCTCTCTCTCTCTCTCTCTCTCTCTCTCTCTCTCTCTCTCTCTCTCTCTATATATATATATATATATATATATATATATATATATATATGAGAATTTTTTCTATTTTTTTATTGATTTTTATTTGTATATATATCATAATTCTAACATACATGGGTCGTTTATGTCTAATGTAACATTTGTTGCCTCACCCATCTAGAAATCAAATTATATGGTGCACAAGTACAAACAAATACCTACACACTAAAAAAATAAAATTGATTGATTATGTTGACACCCTCATATAGGGTCTTAAGAGTCCTTGTGGGAGTTCCAAGGCATTCATTGGTATAACTAATTTTTGATGCAAAAATTAACATTGAAAGGATTAATTTATGGCTAATACAAGATGGAAATTACATATACCACATTTTACCAAATGGAAAGAGAAATGATCTTGTTGGAACACTTTTAAAATTATAAACCTAAATATTTTTCCTATCCTTTCACTTTAACTTAGAAGTCGATTTCCAAAAGATAAATCTTTCCACTTTTAAGCGTTAAGGCATGCACAAGGTCCGTCGTCGACTGATTTCTCCCATCGATCGAACATTTCTCCTTTTCCCCAAATGTTTGGAGCCGCTTGAATGTTAAAAAGGTCAAAACCTCTAGAGACTAGCTTCGAAGCTTCAGATTTCAGAGTTTCGCGCTTCAGGTGTGTTAACCTGTCGCTCCAAAACCCCGATACGTGAAAAGCGTCCAACAGATCCTAGTCACCACACACGTATACCCCCTGATATCTGATGCATCTTTCCGTAAAGTGACCTGTTGAATATTTAAATAAAGTCAATTAACCAAATATATGAAGTGATAAATACCAAAAAAGAAACTAAAACCCAATTAGAAAAATCAAAAAATAGTTTCATGATTTCGGATTTCGGGCATTTTCCATATATCATGTCCCTGATTCACAAAGCCCGAACTCCCGAAATTTCTTAAGCGTTAAGCAAGGTTAATTAACGATTAGCAAATAATTAATCCCTGCGGGATTTCGCGTTTCAAGGATGCTGCCTCGAGCGGCTATCAATATCCCTAGGTCCGAAACCCCAAAATACTTGAGGTTAAAAACGATTATTTAATGGGTTAAACATGATTAAAATTAATCAACCACTTCATGATTTCACGTTTCGAAAATCATAGCTTGAAACATTATAGGATATCCCGAGGTCTGAAACCCCAAAAAATACTTAACGATAAATGCGATTAACTAATGCATTAATGAGGATTATCTCGTGATAAATTTTTCGTTGAATCATAACTTGGGTAAATTCAAATGCTATTTGTCAAATCTTCTAATCGCAAACCACCATAAATTAATGACATCAATAATCAATCTACAACCATCATTTCAAATAAGATCTTGGACCACCACGTAAATATTTTTTTCATTAAAGAAAGTAAATTCTTCGTTAGTAAAGGTATTCATAAAATCGATACAATTAAGGGGAAAAAGATATTGAAGTTTGATTTTCATTCTGTAAGACAACACGTTTTCAAGATAATAAGTTTGTGCATTTTTTGTGACAAGTAACAGATATCTGAGCTTGTGATACCATAGCTCCTCGTAAAATAGCTAAAGCGTTGGGTGAAAGCTCAAACCCAAACACAAACGTCTTCTCAGACATGTCACCCAGGACCATAAATTCTATGAAAACCTGGATGCAGGTATTCGATATTCTACAATACGAATTGATCAATTGCCCAAATGATTCAGGCGACGAGGCGAATGAAACCCAGGCTATGAGATAGAAATATGTTGCTCAATCAGAGCTGCATACAATAGAAACACAGCCTAGGCTCATGCCTTATGATGATATGATTTGTTGGGTGTTGGAGAATGTGGACCTCTCGACCAGGAGTATATGCAATTAGCAAAGGGTTGCAGTTGGGTATTTTCGACCAAAACATTTCTAGGTGATGTACAAATTATCCCCAGTTCCCAATTACATTTATAATACCACTTTCTTAATGGACTTTGACATAAAAGAATGCGTGCAATATGGAAGGAACCTACCCAACTTGATCAAGGTCTGGTGTCCACGTCCTGATAAATTTAGAGCAGACACCCATGGCATGTATTCTTTCACCTCATTAGAGTCTCACATGATGTATCTAGCCATGATGTTATATCGGCTTTTTGGGAAATAAAAATGTTCTCATTTCTTATTACTTTGGGTGCCAATAATGCACACAGTAGCAGGGGGTATTCCTTTGATTAGGTCAAAATATTATCAAACAACTTGGTCAGGGAAATCATAGAATATCGGTCATTGAAAGCCAAAGGGAAACCTGCCCCATTTTACATGTCTTCTTATATTATGGATGTCGTCTGTTTCATAATGCCATTTCCTTTGATGGGATGGATTTGGACTCTAACCAGCACTGAACCAATACACTTCTATCACTCTAAGATGTGGGAGGATAAAACAAAATATTTCTTCTACAAAATCTGTAACTATGTGGTGGTGCCAATGCATATTGCTATATATGGGTGCCCACCTCCCATGATTTCCGACAAGATAGTTACCAACCTGGGAAAAATAACAAATTGGTACATTGAAGACCAATTCTCTTATATCAACGTTTTTGGATGTTTTGTCCCTCCACATGCTTTACCCAAGTTTCTACCAGATTGATTGGTGTCCAGAGAGGTAGCGCATCAAACTGTGTTGGGTGAAATTGGTAAAGAGCTAAATTCATTACAGAAAAAGGTATGGCCCACATTTCCTTTGCATATTGGTATGTTCACACTATTAGATTTAGGTCACTCAAAAGTAGAGGCTGTGGCCCTAGAAGACATCAAGCTTGTCAATATTGAATTCAAGAAACGTGATCCTCAAAAGATCATGGGAAATCACATGGCTCTTTCCAATTTAAAAAGATATGAGCATGAAGATTCCCCACATGATGAGATATTCCAAGGAGCGAGATCTTATCAGGAAGTTTTGAGCTGAGTCCAAACTCTGGCTCCTAACAAATTAGCCAAATTCTATAAATTTCAAAGGCACCGAAGAAATAGCCTTCCTAAAGTCTTGCAGAGAGAAACCCCGACAACTCTAGCTACACAGGAAACTGCGACCCAGAGTTTAGAAACAGGGAGCTACGGTGGACAAGATGCTCAAGAACATTTGGAAAAAATCGAGGTTTTGACACAGAAGGGGGACACTACATTGACAAATCCACCATATGATTGAACTAAAGATCAAGTTGAGGCCTTGATAAAAAAGGGGGAAGAAAAACCATTGTCCACACCAAACAAATCAGCTACTCACATAGTCGGGAAACAACCATCCACCGAGATAAGCATCCCTATTCAATATGTCACACCTTTACAGTACAGTAGAGGGAACCCGAGTGCCAAAGTAGTGTTTATAGAATATCTTACACCTATTTCAGTGGAAGAGATACCCCCTTCTGACATCTTATTCAACAAGAAGAGGAGAGTTGTTGTGAAAAGAGAAACTCACCAAAAGGAGGGTGCATCTGTCAAGAGACACAGAGTGTTATATGATGGTCGGGCCTTAGAAGAAGCAGAGTTCGCTATGGAAGTGGCAGACTCATTGGAATCTTTTTCCACAGCAAACCGATACTCAGTTGGGAACCTAAAAGAACAATTGAAGCAGAAGGATTTGTTGGTGAGCCAGTTGCAAAACCAAGTAAAGACTGTAGAATAGAGTTTCATAAATGAGATGAATAAAGGTTTTGAGCATATAAGAGCTTGCGACGGGTAGGAAGTTCAGCAACTTAAAATCAGTCTTGATGAAATGCATAAGAATTCGTAGGAAAATAGGGAATTGACCATTCAACAGGAAGAATTGGTAAAACAACTCCAAGCTAAAATAAAATTGATTGAGAACACAACAGTGAATGTGGCGGTTTTCCAAGCCTGGCCTTGGAGGTGCAGGAGAAGCTGAAATCAACCCAGAAAAACCTTTTTATCAGACTAGAAGTTATTCAAAATTATTACCGGTCGACAAATGATTCTTTAATTAATATTTGCATAAAGGAGAGAGAGGCCATTGCAGTCAGAGTGACATTCCAAGAGGTCATTTTATCTTCAACAAAGGAAGAAGTATCCAATGTCACTAGATTTTTCCTTTTAGGACAAACTCAAGATGATATAATACTTAAAACTTGGGAGGCTAATATAGTTGAAAGTAAGAGATTAGCCAAGGAAGTGAAGAAAGCTTGTGAAGAAGATTGTTCCTCACTCGACAAAGAATCACTGGACATTGAAATAGACAGTATATCTGAATCCCTGGGGAAAATTGACATTGCAAAACATCAACTTACTTCCAAGACGAGCATGGAAGAAGCCCGAGCCACAATCCTACAATTGAAACAAATTGATATTATCCAGATTAATGAGTGGATAGTCAATCCTGCCTGCAACTACAATCTATATCGTTAGAAGTAAGGAGAATGGAAGATATGCTTCCTCACATAGAAAATAAGTTATATAATTTTGAGGCAAATGACACAACAGAGCCTTCTAGGTTGGTGGTGCAATTCATAGGCAGATGTGTTCAGTGTGTCGAGCAAGGGAAATCCACCACGTTTGGAAACAAATGAGACAACGTGTGCATATCATGTATACAAGTCATTATTAAATGCCAGTTGTTTCTGAGCTGGAGGATAAGAAAAATAAACGTCTCTTCCAAGAAGGTGAAGGGATAGAGAAGATGCGAATGAAACTCTTCCAATTCTACAAATTGTAATATTTACTGTTTTTGAAATTATGAGAATTCCAACCGTTTAGGGTCGAGAACATTTTTGTATAAATACATAGTCTGAAGAATTAACACAAGATGCTTCTTGCCAAATGTAATAAGGAAAAACTCTCCTTTTGTGAGAATTAATACAAGTGTAGACAAGGATTCCAATTTTTGTGCAGCTTGAGTTATGTTCTCTTCTTGTATTCCACATTTATTGTTTCCCTTATGTTATTCATTGATAAGTGAGTGATTKCAATTTAGTACTACTATTAATGTAGTCACATTTTATYAGTTGTTTGATAAACAAACAAGTTTTCCTCTGTATTTKCTATAAGTAAATACAAGACCTATGAGCTACTTGGATTACTATATCTCATATCCTTACAAGGGTGCATTCTTTTATTTCTTCTATTGTGAACAAGGTACGATTCATATTTCATTGATGCCTCACTTTGTTAAACATTTTTGTAAGTTTCCCTCATATCACTTGATTTTATAAATTGACTCAGACGACAAATTACGACCTCTGTTATGTTCTGTCATTATTTTCATTTGAGGATTAATTCTTATATAACTAACGGAAGAAAAAACACCTTTAAAAATGTCCCTTTATATTTATGATGCCCGACATTATTCTTTAAGCCTTAGGTTTAATCTCATGAACAACAGATCTAACATAATAAACTCACTATGAGTTGACTTGAAGTGCTATAAAATCCTCACAAACGTGAAAGAAAATGAAACATTACAATGAAAGGTAAAAGGAGATAGTAATAGTCAAAACATGCAAGCTACCCTATGAAAACATGAGAAAAATGAAATATGGGTGAGATGATCGGGATGTTGCACATATGGCCTAGATAGGAGGCTATAATGCCCTAGAATATGTACACAAACACCATTCATTGATTTGAGTTCATAAGGAAACATGATGACACTTTGATCCCTATGGAAGTGTAGGGATGAATTATGTGTGTGCCATATGTGGGAATATGCAATGATGTCGACAAGCAATGTAGTGCACACAAACAACAATGAAATCACCAATCAATCACATGGAAATGCTAGGAGCATGATGTAACCAAAATAATAAAATGTGAAGCAAAAGGGAAAATTTGAGCAATAGCTATGAAAGAAATTTTCACATATGCCACTTCATCCTGTAGGAAATACCAAGTATTATATGAGAGGAAATATGAGAAAGTAAATAGTAGAGAGGGTTATATTCATATCTTCACTTACTTGATGGTCTAGGAGACAAATTGGATCTAATATTAGGGGAGTATGTAGGAATCCATTTATCTAGCATTGGTTTGTTAGAGGTGCCCTAAAATCAATGATTACTCAATAAAAGACATGAAGGTTATGGTTAGAAACAAGAGACATAATATCCCCCCCCCAAAGGATTCATTTGACTTAACTCAACAAATTGTTCGAATTCCAACAAAAAATCTAAACTTGATGAATCTCAATCTTATGGTAACCAATTAGGTCAATTTTTCTTAGAAAAAGAGAAAAACTCAAACATTCCATTAGAAACCTTCCCTAAGAGAAGTGAGGGTGAAAGGAAACTTACCTAATTGTCAGTGTTTCATGGAAACCTGCACAGGAGATCTAGCTAAAACAAGTACAATTTTTTTATTATCAAGAAAGTAAGAGAGATTCAATATGGAAGAATGATAAAATATATTCACACTACTCCAATGAGCTGATGATTGATACATAGATCATGATCAATATGATACAATGGATGAGCGGAATATACTCATATATAGGGAAAAACATTCCATAATTAAGAAAATCAATCAAGCAATTAGTTTTCCTTAGGAATGCAAGCATGCATAATAGTGATGGTAAAAATAGAAAGACTAAAATAGAACTAGTCAGTTAACTCTCACTAAACTAGTGTGTCGAAAATAGAAATTTCTCCAACACCCCCCCTGAACATCACTATGGAGTAAAAAATGAGTCCCGAATACTAGGCCATTTTAGGTACTCATGTACTGCAACTAATGAACACTGAATAAAAGTGAGGAAAGAGGGAAAACCATGTGGGAACAAAACCCCCCTTCAAAAGATAATGTATCAAAAGAAGAAAATGACAGCTGCTAGGCAACTGTGTTATTCACTGCAAGACGATCCCGCAAAGTTTGAAACTTCTGCTCACTGAAAGTTTTCGTGAAGATATAGAAATCTTTATGGATCTGATGAAGTCCTTTGGCAACCTGTCGGGCCTTGTACCTCTAGATCATGTGGACCCATATGCACCTGAAAATATTCCTTTCTAGTGGAAGTGGAACCAGATGCAAAGTTTTATTCTTTAGGAGTAAGTCATACTCCTTCTGCATGGCTGCTTTCCATAATGGATTTCCCACAACCCTATTGTAGTTTTTTGGATCAATAGATTGAACCATATAGAAATGCATGGGCATCGCAAGTTCTGAAGTTGAAAGTACATGAGAAGGCTCCTCATGTTGAGATCGAGTAATGCTCGAATCCAATGGATTCTCTGCAAGGTTGTCTGCTTCCTTAAGTGCGGTCTATACCTTCTTGGGCATCTGCTGAAGTTTCGACGTTGGCTTCTTATCTAGTTGTACTACCTGCTTATGTCCATGTATAGAATTTGAGTGCATGGCATCATCTCTGATTTCTAAAACTGATGGAAGAACAAGAGTATATGCATGTTGCACTGGAGGTGCATGCAAAGTAGTCTCCTTATGTGTAAGTAGAATAGATGATTCATTGTCAGAAAACTTAGTGAATTTATACAACCTTGACTTGTGATCCTCCTCACCAATTGCAATAATGGAATTGTCATGCATGTCAATTACTGAAGATGAATCTAATGTAAATTCAACCTTTTTACCTTTCTGAGCAATCTGATAAACTAAGAGCAAATTTACAGAAAGCTTTGGAACATGTAGAACATTCTCAAAACTGTCATTGTGGAGTTCCACTCTCCCTTCTCCTGCTACTGCTACTGGAGTATCATTCCCCATGAGAATAGGGTGTCTTGAGCATGGACTCAAAGAAGATAAAACTTCCTCTTTCGCTGCCATATGATGGGATGCACCAGAATCTATAATCCATGAATCAGATGAGGAATTAATTGCAACTAGAGCATGATGATTACCTTTCTTAGGAGCATGATATTCTTCCTTCTGCTTCTTGACTCCCTCTAGAATGAAGTTTCCAAGGTTGTTTTGTTGAAGTGAATGTTCCATAAGATCAATCTGTTTCTTCATGCATGTGGATTATTCATGATTCGGTTTATTGCAGTAAGTGCACTACTTTCCCTTCTTCTTCTTCTTGGAATCTGAAGAGTCTTTGGAACCTGAAGAATCATTAAAGGGTTTGGAATATCCCTCCTTCCTGTTCTATTTGGATGACCCTTTTCCATCATGCAAGGTGAGTGCATGTGCTTTGGGATCTTTCATGAGGCCCATTTGTATGAGTTTTGTCTACTCTTGTGTAAGAGAATCAATGAACTGAGTCAACATAGGTATTTTCCAATTTGCTCCAAAAAGACATCTACCAGAATGGAAATTGGAGACATATACAGCGTATTCTGGTCCTAGTTTGGCCAAGATTGTTAGAATAAGTTGTTTCTCTTGTGTAGACTTATCAATATCACATTCACCCAAGATTAATAACAAAGATTTAAATTCAGTAAAAAAATCTTGTATATTATCAAAACTTTTAGGGTCTATGGTATTCGACTCTACCTCAAGCATATGACCTCGCATCTCATCTTGCTTTCCAAAGAGTCCTTCCAAGGTGGTCGAGATCTAGTTTGGAGTCTTGCATGCGGCAACATGAAACCACAAATCAGTGGATATTAACTCAATAAGTAGTCATGTGGACTCATCCTTACGGTTCTCCCATCTCATCTTCTCAATCGCTAATGTAGGTTATGTTTATGTCACCATCGTCAAATTATATAGTCCTTTTCTTTTGAGTTGGAATGTTTCCTTGGGCTTCCAATCAAAATAATTGTATGGTGTGAGGATTACCACCAAGTTTGACTGTATAATAGTTKTCATATCCATCTCTCCCACTATTTCTAAGAACCCCTAAAAATTTACTCTCAAYCTGCAAGTGAAAAATTAAGAAATCACGGAAGAAATGACACTTAAAGTGAAAATTTATATCAGTTTCAAGAGATGATCTTGCGACTTACTTTMTKAGAAAACAGTGAGGAATCTCACCAAACAGTTGAAAACCCACTTCCAAAATGGGTCGATTTACTTCTCCCATTGGCCRTTTCCTCAAAAACTTAATATTTTTGGAAGCAAACATTGTAGAAAGGTACGGCCACAGATTCGTATCAATTTTAGGAGGCTATATTGCATCTTACTTTCTGAGCAAACGGTGAAGAATATCGCCAAATGGTTGAAAACCCACTTCCAAAATGGGACGATTTACTTTCCTCATGGGTTGTTTACTCCAAAACGTAATATGTTGGGAGGACTAAATGATAAAAGTTACGACCACGGATTTAGCTCGCCAAAACCCCGATTTTTCTTATTCTTTGGCTTGTTTGGCTTGCTCCAAGCATCATAGCTCTGATACCATGTCAGTGTTTCATGGAAACCTGCACAAGATATCTAGCTAAAGCAAGTACAAACAAAACTTATCAAGAAAGTAAGAGAGATTCAATATGGAAGAATGAGAAAATATATTCACACTACTCCAATGAGTTGATGATTGATACATAGATCATGATCAATATGATACAATGAATGAGTAGAATACACTCATATATAGGGAAAAACATTCCATAATTAAGAAAAACAATCAAGCAGTTAATTTTCCTTAGGAATGCATACATGCATAATAGTGATGGTAAAAATAGAAAGTCTAAAATAGAACTAGTTAGTTAACTCCCACTGAACTAGTGTGTCGAAAATAGAAATTTCTCCAACACTAATGAGATTAGTCATGAGGGGAGGTCATACCTAAAAACAAAATGCATGAAAGGTATCCTTATCTTAGAAGAATAGGTGTGAAAAGACAACATTCTCTAATAATATGCATGAAAGATAACACATCTTAGGAATAATAAGTATGAAATAAACCTTCCCTTGAAGGGACATGAATGAACAAGGTGAGAAAAAGGGTTAGTAAGCACAAACACATAAGAGAAATTTGCTACACAAATATGATCACTATCTTGATAGATTATTAATGGTGTATTTCTATGAGAAATGGATATCTCACGAAGATAGTATTTTTTTCCAAGAAAAACCTTGTAGGGAAACTCAAGGGATGCTTCCCCTCATTCCAGGATGGCTTCCTTAGTAAACCTATCGACATACATTAGTGCATGTCACCCAGAGGAATTGAAACTTCCTACTAACACATAACTACCAAATGAACAAGAATGTGGGTGATAACCAATTAAGCTAACACCTTGGACTATATTGAGAAGTTGTAGGACAAGGGGACCTAAAAAAAATAAGATAAAAAGAGTTACAATAGTAGGTGAAAAGAGAAAAGAAAATACCACACAAGTATGATCAAGGGGTCAAAATCCCTCACAATTTCACTTTTTTCAATAAACTAGTATGGACATATTTTTTTGTGTGCCAAAGAAATGGGGACACCAAAAGATGCAAAACACTACCCTATAAAAGGATAAGCTAGGTAAACAATGAAACATTTTCAACATTTATCAAGAGTCACTAAAAGAAGAAAATGCATTACAAAAAAAATGTTGTTATGATGGATTAACAAGTTATGAGAGAGGATGGTGAGGAGATATTGTATATGATGAGATGAGGTAGGCCTCACTACCTAAATCCATGTTAAAATTCATGCCTTTTTTGCCCATATCTTGGATTCCTAATTTTTCACAAGGAAAACCTAAGACATCAAATTTATTTCCAATTTGTACATGGATCAAGTCAAAATTGGTACCAAAAGGATCCATGTGAAAAATAATCATTGGATATAGCCTTAAGTGAAAAATTTGGGACATGGTGTGGACTATGGGACCAAAGGGGAAGGATAGGTTTTGTGGGTCGATAGTTTTTGCTTTGTGGGAATCAAACTACAAGCTATAGTCACATTAATACTATGTACAATGACATTAACCCCACTACCATTAATGGTTATTTTGGCATTATGATAGGGGGAGAGTGCAAGTTTACAACCATGTTACTATACTTGTAAATCATTTTAGTGCACAGGGAAACAATATTAGTGACAAGGAAATCAATGTTAATATGTTAAAGGATAGAACTTGTTTTTTTTAAATAAAATTCAAAATTGAACAAAGGACTAATAGAAATCACTATCGTGTACAAAGAGTAATAGAGGAACAATTGGAATGCCATCATGTAAATATTAAGTATGTATCCTTCACTAAGATAAATATTACAACTAGATGCACCAAATGGCATCTAGACTATCAGAAGCTTATATGCCTCCATGCAGAACATGCTATCCAAGTTCAATTAGGAAGAGAAAAAAAAATGTGCATTAGTGTTGTAGGCATATGTGTGGGAGCACTTCCCATCAGTTAGGAGTAGAGGATGTGTAGAGGACCCACATCAATACCAATGAATTAGTGACTTCTCCACTAAGATTGAAGGGATTGACTATGACCAAATGCATATAGGAAAGAGATATTCAACAAGTTGGAGATTCATGTAGATGAGCTCATATGGTATCTATATGAGGGCATCATCTAGAGAGAGGATGAGCAGATTTTCCCATGGTTTAGAAATGCTAAAATCATTGAATGAGTTTGCAATTAGGATAACAAAGTGATGGTGCACTTAAAAGTAAAACAAATGACTATAAATGGCAGGGTGATAGTTCCTCAACAAAGGAGATAACTACCCTGAGAGGGTGGAGAAAGGGAGAGGTAAGCCCAACCAGAGAAGGGGTGAGAGGAGGTAGAGGGGGGATCTAGGGGAAAAAAGCTAATTACTTTTATGGAAATTTCATAATTACTTTCCTTATGATTAAGAAACTAAAAAAATGAATTGTGAAAG
Organism: Picea engelmannii; assembly: GCA_009831015.1. Classification (NCBI taxonomy): domain Eukaryota; kingdom Viridiplantae; phylum Streptophyta; class Pinopsida; order Pinales; family Pinaceae; genus Picea; species Picea engelmannii. The sequence goes on along the minus strand of ML782523.1, from coordinate 316,619 downwards.
TGTTGGAGCACGATGACATACACATGATGAGATTAATGTGTATGTGTGTGTGTGCGTACACGCACGTGTGCGCAAAATTATTTTGATATAAATGTTATGTAAAAATATAATTTTGATTATTGTTGATATAAACTATATTTTTACATAACATTTACATCAAAATAATATCAATTTTTTTTATAATATATATATATATATATATATATATATATATATATATAAAATTTGTTGTAAGTATTATATTTTTTTCAAAATCAATATATAATTATAGAAGCATTAGCGAGATAAGTATATATGGCATCGGATTAAATTGTAAATCTAATACTTTTAAACTAATTTTTTTTATAAAGTGATACTTTTAAACTAATTTTTTTTATAAAGTGATACTTTTAAACTAATATTTTTTTATAAAGTGATTGTTTCGTTTGGTAAAAGTATTTTCCATATTTCATTATCATGGAGTAGGTACGAAGTTGTTTGGTCTCAAAATATTAATAGGTGAGAAAAGTCATTTAAAACGATAAAATATCATGAAGTAAACGAAAAATAGTGACAAAAAACAAGCTTTAAAATATGTTGAAAATGGGAGTTACAACCACATGGATACTTAATTTTCTAGAATAGGTTGGTAAGTGTGTAATAAAAACGTTATACATAACCTCAATTCCATGGTGTTCCACTCTTACAACAACATGTGCGTTGTGTGGAAATTATAATGAAAAATCTATCGTCTCCATATAACACTTTTTTATAATTGAAATGGTTAATTGGATTCACTTAGAAGTGTTACTTTTTTATAACTGAATTGGATTTGGATAGCATTGAGGTTGGAATCAACTAGTAACATGAAGAATTAAGGGAAATGTTGATTAAATAAGCTAAAGAGTAAAAAGTATATTATAATCACATTTAGAAGAGAAGAGAAAATTGAAAAAGAGAAAGTAAATAGTGAGAACATGGACAAGTTTAATAAAATAATGGGAACATTGGAGAAATTCACACCTCATTCTTTGTCACTCTCAAGTAGAGAAGTACTAGGGATATCTCTCTTAGGAAATACAAACAACTCAAGATTCCAGGATAGAGATTATCCAAAAATTAAAAAGGAATGTGAAATTGACGAGAAACAAATTGATGTGAAGGAACTTAAAGAAGAGCAAGAAATTGCTCATAAAAATGAAGAATTTGACATCAAACTCCTAGTACAAGAAATAGTGGATGAGGACAAACCTCTCATGGATGAAAATGAATATACACAGAGTGTTGTCACTGTGATAGAAATAAAACTCATGTTTACCACAATTGATTCAAGTTCCCACCAACAACATGATTTTTACCTTGTTGTATTCTCATTTCTAGAGTTGTCTGAGTTGAAATTGGTGGAAAAATAGTTTACAAAGAATCATCAAATCCTCTTTGTAATGATTGACTCATTAAAAACCAAAAGGAGAGATTGGTCTACAATTCTAGAAAATATAAAATGTCTTAGCATTGGAAAAAAAACATACTAAAGAATGGTGCAATGAAACAATTCTAGAAGGTTATCGAAATTGAAACTCAATTTCAACAATGTTAGAGAGACAACAAATGTAGGGAAAACAACGATATTTTCTCATATGAAGTCGAGATTGATGAAATGGTTAGAACACTAGAGTCACTAATAAAGGAAGGGTGAAATACTGAACTAGATGAGAATCACATTGGTATTGAATTCACATTGACATTGGTGAATCCTAATCATGGGGTGCAAATCTTGGTGCCTCATATTATAAGAATATTTGAATCAAAGAATGATGAATACAATACAAAATTAATTGGCTCCTCAAACATATTCCCTCCTCAATGCACGATCACGCCTTCTTCCAAGTCATTCATGAGGCACTTCTTCTTGAATGATGGTGCTCTAAGACCCCTTGTTTAGATGCTCAATTTGCCCCATATTCTAAGGGACACAATTTTCATTATTGACTCATGTTCATCGGAATCCACAATCAACCATGACTTTATAATTGAGGGAGCTACATGTTTTAATGGATCTCTTTTCCTCGCCAAATATTTTGAATCATCTAGAGTTTGCACCAAGGTTCTTCCACTTGCTTTTCATCGTGGTCAATGCCATGGATGGAGAGGCTCAATTCTTAAGGACAGACAGCCTTCAACTCCTAAGAAGGACTGAACTAACTAACAATACATCTAGATGACAAATAATAGTGGGGTTATGGACTAAGATATGCAAAGAATCGACAAATTTATCAACTATACAACTAGGAGTCTAATTTTTAAGATGAAGGAGCATAATGACTTTATTGCTTAAGTGTAGTATGTCCATATTCTTGGTCTCTTCACCCATCTTTACCATTTTCAAGGCATTCTCTCTACCAGAGAAAACAATTTATTTTCCAAAACCATTAAAGATTATGTCATTAAATGAAAGAAACTTCCAAAACAAGATTTGTCTTTGGAAATAAAAATGTTTCACCAACAATATCCCTCATCGTCCTTGCTTTAAGAACAAAGAAATTCTAAAGGGGTAAGAAACATTATGTACCTAAAAATAACATAGATAAATGATGAACACACTATATTCAAACTATAGTATAATATAAAAACATAATAATAATAAATAATAAATATAATATATAAATAAATATATTATTAAAAAGACAAACCTTTTCAATGAAAAGGTACAAGACCCAAAATTAACTCGATTACAGATTCTATCCATCCAAAGGATATTGAGCAAAGTCAACCATTGATTTCTGTTGACTTTGCTCCATGTCCATTGGATGCACGAAACCTGTAATCGAAATAAAAATTGCCAGATACAAGGCTCTTTTAAATCATATTTATATATGTGGCCACCAATTATAAATAACCATTTATTATTTTATATTTTCATTATTTATATTTCTTGGTATATGCAATTGAAAATTTTAAATCAAACTAAGTTCTCGTTATATATTACTTAGACATAGAAAACTCAAAGAAAAACCAAAGATCCTTATCAATGATTACACTTGTAGGAAGATTATTACAACATATAAACTGATGATATCAAATTCCAAAGATGCTTATCAATGATTACATTTGTAGGAAGATTATTACAATATATACACTGATGATATCAAATTTACCACGATTACACTTGTAGGAAGATTATTACAAATATAAACTAATGATATCAAATTTACCACCCACACTGCAATGTAATTTCAGTCAAAGTGAGACCATATTCCCTTAAACCTAGAGGATGGAGAGTAGGGCACTATTATGAGTTCTAGTTTTGGGTAGAAAACAAAAAATGGAATTCACCCAGTCAAAACCCAAAAAGCAAGTATAAATGGTCTTGACAATTTAGGAAAAGTAATCAACTGACATATGTAACTAGGTTGGCATGACAAAGTGACCTTAAATGCCCCTACATTAGCATTGGGTAATAGTCCACCTCCCTCAGCGACATACTCATTAGGAAGAAATTCATCAAAGAATGTGTTCTTACCAAACAAAAATTTCCATAGTTACTCCTTACTCATCGTCACACTTGGCCATTACTATTGAGTAAGGACCCGCTACTCCAGTTGTTGACAGTGGCGGATCCTTGGCTAACAACGGGAGTTCCCTCTGGCGTGGATGTAACCATGCCCCTCATCACTTTATATCATTTCTTCGTTTTCAATTAATATGATATCCTCGAGCAATTAACATTTTTCACCGTCATGTAACTTTTTATTTGATGGAAAACACTGAGGTATGTGATTTTATTTTTCTAAAACCTTTTCCACACTTAATATATTTCCTTGATTTAGATCATATATCTTGGATTTGGGTGAAGATCATTAAAGTAGTACTTTTTTAATATTAAATTAAAAAATTAGAACATAGGAGAAAAATGAAAATTAAAAAAAATGTATTAAAATTAATATACCTCAAATAAAGGTAGATGTGTCACATATGTTTATAATTTTAATAAATTACAATTTAAAATAAAATAAAATTATAGAAATTTTATTTTTTAAATTTATATAAATAATATTATTTTTATTAATGATGTGTCTAGAAAAACAATTCTACTACCACTGACTATCATTACATCATCATTATTATATCAAAATATATTTAATATATACAGATTAAATGTGTTGAAAATAAAGAAAAGATTAAAATTTAAATGTGTTGAAAATAAAGAAAAGATTAAAATTGGAAAGACATTTCCTAGAGAACTTGAACCATTATAAAGTTCTTGAGTAACAAATGAGCCTTCAGATAGAGTCGAAACTTCCTTGGACAGGTCGTCCGCACATGAGTTTAATTCCCTCTAGATATATGAGAAGGAGGTCCATTCAAATTCTTGGAGATAATCCTGGATTTTTTGTAGTAACAATTGGAGACAAACCACTTGCACTTGGAGGTTGTTGTTAGCCCAATCAATAACCACCATGGAGTCCCCCAAGATATATAGTTTGTTCACTTGTAGCATTCGAGCAAAGAAAAACAACGACCAAAAGGCTACAAACTCTACGTTAGTATTTGAACCATGACTTGGTGCATATCATATGTGATAGTAGTGGGAGGCGTTTAGATGGAAAACCATACCAATATTGCACTTGGGGGGGAGATTCCCCTTAGCTTGTGTTCTTGAAGAAACCCCACAGGATATTGTGGTCTAGAGGGGGCATGATTGGTTGTCGGGTCTTCCCCTTTTTTGGCTCGTACTTAAATTCTTGTGAGAGCTTACCCACCATACTAGCCACCACCTCACCAGAGATTTGCTTGTCCTAAAAAATGTTGAGGTTGTGCGCCCACTAGATAAAGTAAACAAAAAAAACATGGAAGAGATCCAAAACTTTTCACAGATTCATCATCCAACCATGAGTTAAGCCCTTCTTCTAAACTCATCATCATCCAACGAGTGCTAGGGTTGAAAATTTTACCAACCGATGAGCAAATTGTGTCGTGAAGGGGCACGAGACAAAAATATGTTGTACTAACTATGCATCTCCTATACATAATGTGCATATGTTAGGGTTTATCCACCCCCATTTGAGACCATTGTCTCATGTCAAGAGCTTAGTTTGAAGAGTCGACCACATTGGTATTTTCGTCTTGATTGAAGAATTTAGTTTCCATAATTTATCCCACCACCACACATGCTCCCCAAGAAATTCAACTTCTTCTTGAGTTTTGTATCCAAACTTTGTGGTGAAAGCGTCAAAAAGTGGATTTTTAGACCATCTAAGGGAATATTCCTCATCTTCGACAAACCTAATGAAGTTGGGGAAAAGTTTTCCAATAAATTGCTTCCATTCTTCCACTAGGACACCCTCCAATACAAGCATATCAAATCAAACTTCTATTCACTCTAAACTAACATGTTGAAGCATCAAATCAAATCAAATCAAACTTCTATTCACTAATAAACCCTTATTGTTACAAACAGAAAACCCTTTATGTTTTGTGTGAATTATGGCAGCTCAGGATGATGCAGAAATCAGAATGGAAGGAAATCTAGAGCAAGGACCTCCTGGAGATCCAAGACAGAATAGTGATGGAAGCTCACCTACAGAAGTACTGGAAATAATGAGGAATCTTATTGTTGAACTATAGGTTTTCAAAGCCAACAACGAAAAACTGAAGAAAGCACAGAAGGAACAACAAGAAATAAATGAAGTCCTGCTTCGCAGTATAGTGACCAAGAAAAGCCCAAAGAGTGATAACCATGAAGAAGAGGTCAATAAAAGGGCCTCCAAGAATTTTGGGTCTGAAGAAGAAAAAGGAGATAGTTCGTCCGAAGGTACACCTTCAGTTGAGAACAGAACAAAAATAGATAGAAAGAGAAAATAAGTAGACCATCTTGAAGGAGAATTCAAGAAAATTAAACCAGCAACCTTTGATGGAGAATCCAGAACAAGAGAAGAAGTCGAGGCATGATTATTGGACATAAAAAAATACTTCCATATATATAACTATTCCAGTAATATGAAGGTCAGAATGGCCATTTACAATCTGAAAGGGAAGGCCAACATTTGGTGGCAAGACCTAAAATTGGCCAAGGGCCTAAAGGAGAAATAGATGGAATGGTCTAACTTTAAGAAATACTTCAAGAAACAATACCTATCTGAAAGCTACAATGAAAGGAAAACGAAATAATTTTACGAGTTACGACTTGGACAAATGACAATGGAGGACCTTGTAAACAAATTCCTGGAACTACTAAAGTTTGTACCTTATATTCAAGAGGACAAGGTAAAAATCCAACGGTTCCTAAGCTATTTACCACAGTCCTACAGGGACATAATTGAGTTTGACAACCCCAAGTCCTTGAGTGAAGTATTCAGGAAAGAACAATTGTGCTACGACCAGTACAAACAGCGAGCAGAGTTTCCCAAAGCCTGGAAGGATAAGAAACAAGATCGAATGAACCAGTGAAAGAAGGGATACCAACCAACTCTTTATCAGAATGCAACAAAAATCACTTCGAGAAAAGATTTTCACTCCAACCATCCGAATACGCAAGGCAGCGGTACACTGGTAAATCTAGGAATGAAGAAGTTTGGGGACGGTCCCCGCAAACCATTAAAGTGTTGGGAATGTGGAGAAACTCACCTAAGGAGGAACTGTCCACATTTAATTTCAGAAAATAGAACTATTGTTCATAATTTGCAGGAAGCCTCAACGGTGGGTGATGTGGGAAGAAGCCTGGATCAGATAAATGAAGCCATAGATGGTCAACAAGTTGACCACCAGTCCTCTGTAGTATAAATCGAAGGTAAAATCAATAACACTTGAATTTCTATTTTAATTGACCCTGGAGCTACGTTAAGTTATATTACTCCTGGTGTAGTAGAGTCAAACAAACTTAAGAAACTAAAGCACGCAAAATCATGGTTGGTACAACTAGCTACAGGAACTAAAAGGAAAGTAGTTGACTTTATTTTTTATTTTGAGTTCAGCTTAGATAGTCAAAACATAAGAACAAATATGAACATCCTACCACTAGGATCTTATGATATGATTATTGGAATGGATTGGTTGGAAAAGCACAAAGCAGTACTGGATTGTTATACAAAGACACTTAACTATAAAGACGATTATGACACTACTAGAACATCCCAAGGTATACCAAAACCTGTATCAGTTAGACAAGTTTCAACGATGCAATTCAAGAAATGTATGAGAAAGGGATGTCAACTTTATGCCATCCAAGTAACAAACCTGTTAGAAAAGGAAGACAAACCTAACTTGGAAGACTTTGTTGTTTTACGCGATTTTAGAGATGTATTTGTTGATGAAATACCTGAATTACCTCCTAAAAGAGAAATAGACATCTCCATTGACCTACTACCTAGTTCAGCCCCTATGTCGAAAGCACCTTACCAAATGAGTTTACTAGAATTGACAGAATTAAAAATATAGCTGCAGGAATTATTGGACAAAGAGTATATCAGACCGAGTGTTTCACCATGGGGAGCACCAGTCCTCTTTGTGAAGAAGAAGATGGTACTCTAAGACTATGTATTGATTATAGACAATTGAACAAAGTGACTATTAAAAACAAGTACCCCTTACCTAGGATAAACGATATGTTCGATCAAGTAGGTGGGGCAAAGATCTTTTTGAAGTTGGATTTATGATCTGGATATCATCAAATTAGGATAAAATATGAGGACATAAGCAAGACAGCTTTTCGAACAAGATATGGACATTACAAATTTTTGGTTATACCTTTCGCACTCACTAACACGCTAGCCACATTCATGTGCTTAATGAATAGTATTTTTAGTCAATACTTGGACAAATTCATGCTGGTTTTCACTGACAATATTCTGGTATATTCAAAAACAGAAGAAGAACACGAAGAACACTTAAGAAACGTCCTGCAAACTTTGAGGAAGCACCAATTGTATGCTAAATTCGATAAGTGCGATTTTTATCAGAAGAAGATACAATACCTAGGACATGTAATTTTTGTAGAGGGCATTGCAGTCGACCCTGAGAAAGTAAGAGCCATTATGGAATGGCCGGTACCAAAGGATGTAGCGGACATCTAGTCATTCATGGGAATCACTGGATATTATCGCAAATTTATAGAGGGGTTTTCCAAAATAGCCTACCCCATCACATCATTACAAAAGAAAGGGACCAAGTTTAACTGGTTACAAAAGTGCCAAGATAGTTTTAATAAGTTGAAGGAATTATTAATGACCACACCCATTTTAAAGGTAGCAGACCCAGATAAAGACTTTACGGTCTGTGTTGATGCGAGTAAAGAAGGACTAGGTGGTGTCCTAACTCAAGAAGGACACATTATTTGCTATGAGTCCCGGAAGTTAAAGAAACATGAGAGAAACTATGTCACTCATGATTTATAATTGGCAGCAGTAATACACGCCTTAAAAATGTGGTGACACTACATAATGGGAAGAAAGTTTCTACTATTGACAGATAATAGCGGGGTGAAAAATCTGTTTAACCAACTAGATCTTAATGCAAGGCAAGCAAGGTGGCTATCCTTTTTGAGCGAATTCGACTTTGAGGTAAGACATATAAAAGGTAAGGAAAATAAGGTAGCATATACTTTAAGCAGAAGAGTCCACGGGATATTTGAGATAAACGTCAGCAGGGCAGAAAGCGATATGGAACAAAGAATAAGGACGATAGGTATTAATGACGAAAATTACACTAAGTTAGTGGCAGAATTACAAGACACTACAGAAAACTCAGACAAGCCAGACCTGAGTATTGATAAAAGTGGGTTACTGTGATTTAAAAACAGACTTTACATACCTGATTCAGTAGAGTTAAAGATAACAGTTCTTGATGAAGTACATAAGAAACCATATTCTGGTCATCCAGGATACCAGAAAACGATAACAACACACAATAAATTATTCTATTGGCTTAATATGAAGGTCGAAATAGTAGAATACTTGTCTAGGTGCCAAGACTGTCAACAGGTAAAGGCCGAACACCAGCATCCAGCCGGCCTATTACAGCCATTACCAGTACTAGAATGGAAATGGGAGACCATATCGCTGGACTTTATTATAGGTTTTCCCAAAACTCAGAAACATAATGACTCTATCATGGTGGTAATCTATAAACTCGGTAAGTCTGCACACTTTATTCTAGTAAAGTCTACTTTTAAAGCCATAAACATTGCTGAAATATTTATGAAAGAAATTTTTAGGCTGCATGGTATTCCTAAAATGGTGATTTCAGATAGAGACGTAAAATTCACATCATCTTTTTGGAAGGAATTGTTTGCAGGGATAAATACCAATTTGAATTTCAGTACGAGCTATCATCCACAAACGGGTGGACAAACCGAAAGGACAAACCAAACTGTAGAAGATATTCTCTGCATGTACGTAAGAACAAAATTGAGCAAATGGGAAGACTATCTACACCTGGTAGAATTTGCATATAACAATGGGTACCAAACTTCAGCTAAGTTAAGCCCCTTCGAGGTACTGTATGAAAGAAAGTGTACGACTCCAATTAGCTAGGACAACCCAGTTGGCAGACTTATGGTTGGACCAGAGATGCTCCAAGAAATGGAGAATATGGTAAGAAAGGTACAACGAAACTTAAAAGAGGCACAGGACAGGCAGAAGAGTTATGCGGACCAGAAAAGAAGACACTTGGAGTTTCAAGTGCGGAATCATGTTTACTTAAAAGTCAAAGCCCGAAAGAGTTCACTAAAACTCAGGAACTGTGCCAAGTTGGCACCCAAGTTTTGTGGGCCCTTCGAAATACTAGCTCGAATTGGAACCATGGAATACCAACTTGCACTTCTAGCTAATCTAAAAATTCATAATCTATTTCATGTTTCTTTATTGAAAAAATATGTTCATGACCCTACTCATATGATTGATTGGAACTTGGTGCAGGTGGAACTAGAAGGCGAGTTCCAGGCAGAACCCTTGCATATTCTGGACTGGAGAGAAATAGCACTTCGGAACAGAGTCGTCGCTCAGGTAAAGGTGCAATCGAAGCACTTTAGTCCTGAGGAGGCCACTTGGGAGTTCGAGGGAGATTTGCGGAAATCTCATCCAATCCTATTCCAAGAAAGGAAATAACATTGAGAACAGTGTTTTATTGAATGGGGAAAGGATGTGACATCCCCAAAAATAAGTTGTCTTTGAATTAGAAAATTGTTAGAAAAATTATTCCGTTTTTGGTAAATTTGAATTTGGAATTCTTTTTCCATTTATGGCAATTTCGAATTTCGAATTTGGTAAATTGTAATTAATTATTATGATTGTTGGGAAGAGATCTGATTTGACCCAACTAACTATTCGACTATGACACTTGTATGAAAACAAAATATTTTATTTATTGCAAGAGGACAAATGGAACAACCATGTTGAAATCAGCTGACCATGACTCCATGAGTGGGGAACATGTTGGAACTACCTTAGGGTTGATTGTTACAAGTGGAAAATCAGGGATTTGGCCATTGGAGTCCCCTGAAAATCAGGGATTTAGAAAGCTACGAAAATTCCCAAGAGAGGGAAAAGACCTAGGCAAAAAGCATTGTTTGGATAAATAGCATATGTGAGGAGGCAGGACACTGCCTAGTATGCTGGGAAAACACTACTGGTTTTCTTGCTGTTATGAACACTACTAATTGAGTGTGAGGCAAGATGATACTGCTGAAATTGAAGGACATTGTTGAGGAGGAGGTTCCAAGTTCACCCTCATGGGTTCATGGTCAGGCTAGGGGGTGAATTGAGCAAGTATTTTGGCTGCCCTATTCTACGGTTGGGAGGAACGTGGTTGTTGCTTTTGTCTTTCCGTGAGTTGTTTCAGATATGCAATCTTTCTCTTCTCTGATTGAGTGATTACATCTAATTGTTTTAATGCATATGTTTGAATGATCGTATATCTGATGTAATGTTTTTACTGTATCTAAATTGAATTATTTTTATCTCTATGGAGTGAATTAGTTACATAGGTAGCGTAATCATTAAAGTCTGTATGGGTACAATAACCTGAGAGAAACTGTTCGATTATATGAATATGTGAAATCCAGTTTCCTACATAATAGTTTGTAAATCATTTTCTGAAATCAATTCCTGAGCAACCCTTTATGATTGAATTAGAATCTATACAAAATCTAGAAATTATATGATTTCTTCCTAGAATAATCGAATGGATTTGTGTGATTAAATTATAGAAGTAACTTTTGTTTTGTAATTGGATTTCCGTTATAATAGAGGTATTTCCTGTGCATTGAAATTTCTGGTGTAAAACATCTAGGCATGAACAGATTGAAACTAGTATATGTATAGGAAGTAAGTATTTTCTGCAAGTACAAATTCAGATTTATGAATGAAATCAGGTTGCTATCTGCCACATAGTGTATATCTAAGCTAGTCAGAGTCAATACATTTCCACGATAGATCTGTAATAAGCATATATCTAATTACTATTGGCAGGAATGATAATGAAACACGAAACCTAGTGCCTATATAAACAAATACGTAGACATAGCTATATACATGTATGTATTCATAAGCATCCCTTCCTATACTCTGAATATGATAAATCTTCGACAGACACACAACCATAACTATAAATCAAATGCATAGGATTTGGAATACGCTAGTGGAAGAAACAACCAGTATACTTCATCCATTTTAAATCGAATGCAGTAGCCCAAAAGATAGCAATGAATCTGCTATTAAACTATGGAAAAACTCTTTCCTTTCTATAACATATTAGGACAATGGTTTATAACAGAGTCGATTGGCATAAATAATAATTATAGTGGTCGAATTTGAAGGACAGAATTTCTGTGACATAGATTATGATTCCAAGTAAAGGCGACCAGGACTGTTTTTCTAATAATTAAAGAAAAGAAGTATATTACATAATTGACCAGACTATCTATTCAATTACAGACTCAATACTCATACAAGAATTGGCATTATTCCATTAATGGAAAAATGACCCCAAGGGTTCACTCCAATAAACATTACAGTAGACACAGAACTAGTTATAATGTAGCTAGTTGAATATGCTAGAACCTGTAGAGTTAGCCGAGAAGTGAGAGGCTCAGAACCAGAATACCTTTTGTGCAGAAGGCGGTGGCAGGTATCTGAGACTTGCACGAACGGAGACCCTGCAAGTATTCAAATCCTATAAACATTAGTCTTTATTCGAGGGATAACTAACGAAGAAAAGTAGATTACAAATATAAGACTATAAAATTTAAACCGATGGTTCCCTTTCAGAAAGATACTTATCTTGTTAATGCATGGGTTTGAATCCTTTCCCCATCAACTGTTGTATGTTTAGTTGTTCGGCTAAGGGAGGAAGATGCCGTACAATCTCTGATGGGTCCTCGTAACAACAAGGCCCATCATTTGTGACAATAACAAGTTTTCATAGACAAAACTTTTAATTTGTAAGCTGTAACAAATTGCCACAAAAACAAAGAAGAAGTAATAACATAGACCCTTTCACACAGATTTTGGACATGAAAAGGAGAGTTAAGTTTAAATAAACCCTAAACCAAATTTGTAACAATTATATATACTTAACCAACAATACCAACAGTAATAACGGAGTCATGCCATAGGATTTTCCTTTATAATATTCAAGCATCCAGGAATACGGAAGATAACCTCGGTGAGAGGAAAACCAGTGGAGGGTTGGACATAACTGTTGAAGGATGACTCCATTAGTTACAAGAGAAGTAAATAAAAGAAAGCTTAACCTACCCAAACAGAAATATTCTATATTATGAACTATGCATAGGGCCAACCTATCTCCGGGAGACTCTTTGAGGAAGAACGGTAATAGGGACAATGGAAACAAGCCGACTCATGTACCATGACTTAAGCAGTCACAGGGAGACTCTTTGTAAGACCTCTACCTGCCTCAGTTCAAAAAAATTCCATTACTTACTTGTGATATGATGAATGCCTTTGTGCAACCCTAACTCTGAGAGATTTTGGTAACTACTACAGAGGGATCTCAATCGCCTGACCATAGAAGGAATAACGACAATCTTAGGGAGGAACCGATTTTTCTTTCAAGACTAGGAGTGACCTCGAAAGGGATTTACAGAGAAACTGCTCGCAAAGAAGAACACCATAGGCATGAATAGATATTACAATAACTAACAGAACCACCGATTCTTAACATTATTTTCAAAGAGTACCACCCCTTATTAGCTATTTCAGTATTGGGCTAATTAGAGATTACCAGGGTCTCAGTTGCGCCGTTAGTTGCACCATGGAGCGACCTTCATCACTCACTGAAACTTGGGGTAAACTGAACCTCTTCGAAAGAGAAAACTCAGGAATTATAAAACTGTAAACCTACCCAGAACCCTAAACGTCACCTCAATGCCTTGTATTAAATGTAGGGAGTGTGGAGGATAGGTAGCCATGTGATAATGGCAGAGGGATAGTGAAACCTCGGGTATGGGGCCAGTAATTACAGAGGAAATCGCAGGGTGGCCATTAATTGAAGCTGCAGATCTTTAACTGTCACGACAATATACCTCCTCTTTCACTTAAAGATTGTTTCAATTTGACATCGTCATAACTCGTGTTGAACCATTCTCGCCCCTGTGTAAATTCGAGACAGCAGTGGATCCTAGATATCAACTTTCCACTGGCCTTCAAATTCTTTCATTTATGTACATTCAATCACCATTTCCAAGAACCACATTATAACCGGGACCTGGTAGTTAGGTTAGTTGTCTGGTGTATATATATATATATGTGTGTGTGTGTGTGTGTGTG
>ML782523.1:248557-287157 GCA_009831015.1 Picea engelmannii | reverse complement strand
CAAAGATAGAGAAATATATCTCCTACTATAAATGAATTTTATCATACATCTACAACATTCATTTATGAAACATTCACAAACACATAGACACATGATATGCAGGAAAAACTACTTTTCTATTATCTCTGTGTGTCTATACAAATGTTTACAAAACTGGACTGTAACAAAGTCTCAGTTCTCTCAATCTCTCTCTTAGAACTTCTAAGACTTCCTAAGGCATCTCTACCCAGACCTCTCTAACCAAGATCTCCTCTATATCCCTCTAATTACAAAAGAGGGCTCTCACGAGCTTATCCTCATCCACTGCCTTAGTGCCATCACTATCTCAGAGTGGCACCATACTCCTATGACTACATTCTATAAATTGAATGTCCATACCTGACTACGAGCTAGACCTGCTACAGGAAACCATTTAAGGATACCCTATCCACTACCTGTACAAAGGCGTGGCTTGGCAATTAACAACCTTACAGATAGAAATCTGTATAGGATTATTTCAAATTTTCAAAATATGGGAGGTTCATCGTCTGTCCCTTTCTTCATTGAATGATTGTGTGTTGGAAAATATGTTGAGGTGGAGTGATGCTCCTGCATCATACTCCACAGCTGGGAAATTCATGAGCTCCTTCTCATGAGCTCCTCTCTTCTAGTGTTGAAATCCTCTTGGATCCCAAACTATCTTCTAGAGTTGTCCTCTTTCTCCCATCCAGCTATGTTGTTTCTTCATCTTTCCTGATGCTACGTTATGTTCTCCTCTTCTCATCTTCCCTTTGTTGACTGCTTCTGCTAACCTCAACATCATCTTCCTGATTTCCTCCATCACCTTGTCTAGCTTCTCCAGTGGTTGGATCTCCTTATGCAATCCTCTCTGCTGCACCTCTTCCTTGTCAATGGGTAGATCAACTTGATCCCCCATGTTGTATCTATTTCCCCTTGTGGCACTAAGTGTCCACTCTGTTGCAGGCTCCAATTTTGCAGTCTCCTCACTAATTTGTTTCTCAACTTCCTCCTCTGATAGATTAGGTCCTGCCATCTCCTCTTGTGTTGGTTCAATTCCAACTTCTCCCAACTCCTCCCCAGGTTGGTATGCTCCTCCATCTACTTCCAACATAGCCTGTTGGATGTGCAAGCCTCTCTCCAGGGCTTCAAATTCCTCATGCATCTTAGCAAAATCTATGTTGTCTTCTTCCCCTTCTGTTGTAGGCTCCAATGCTACAATCATCTCCTATTCAGCTTCCTGACTGAAACATTTGACCAATTCTATCGAATTCTCTTCTTCTAGAATTTGCATGACTGTCTCCTGGCAACCATCTGCTAGTTATGGATTGGCCAACCAATCCTCCAACATCATAAATTCTATCTCCCATTGAGTGAGAAATTCATTTGGATTCTCCTCTTTTTTTGTTGGGACAAACATTAGTATCTGCTCCATTTTGACAGTCTCTGATGGCTATCCTTCTTCTGTTGTTGCCTCAACTGGGATGCTTGGTAGGAATACCCGAATTCCCCCAATGATCAAAATGTTCCTCTTATCCTCTTCCATCAACACTCCTTGCTGATATGAACTCTCAACATAGTTCGTGAGACTCTCAGATAGTCTCATGTCTTTTCCCCTGCCCACCTAGCAATTTGGAATTTTCTGCTGCCCACTTGGCAGTCTATGAGATCCAATGATCCCATCTTATTTCCAACCTATAAACTTGAACTTTCAGCACTACCCCCCTAGCAGTATGTGAGACCTTCTACTGATCTCTTTCCATTGCCCACCTAGCAACTTGAAAGTTCACTTCTACCCACCTGTCAGTTTATGAGATCCTCTACTAATCTCATATCATTTCCCTCCTAGAAATATGAATTTCCTTTGTTGTCCTCCTGATAGTCTATGAGATCCTCCAATGATCTCATTTCATTTCCCACCTGGCAATTGGAAAATTCATCTCTGCCCTCATGGCAGTTTATGAGACCTGAAATTGATCTCCCTTCCTCATCATTGAGGGTTTCTCCAACTTATGTCTCACAGATGCAAACCAGCTCTGTGTCACTGAGGTTTTTAGCATACCTCAACCACTTACTCAACTCTTGTTGTTGTTTCCTAGACAACAACTTTTGAAGAGGCCATTTGGCTTTCCCGTTTAGAGGCCATTAGTACCTCCAACGTACTTTTGCCTCCTGCTACATCTTTCATGTCAGATGTTCCATTCTCACCCTTATCTCAGCGAGTTCCTCATCAATTTATGTTTTGGTTTTCTGTTGGCGGTCTCCTCTTCGACCACACTCATGGCCTTCAGTAGCCATATTTTTTGTCTTAATCCCTTCTAGCTATCTACCATTTGTTGCACACCTTACAAAAATCTTCACAGAGCATCAATACTATGTCTTCTTCTTCTTATATTCCGCCTGAAATCTACAAACGAAAATTCTCCCTCTGATACCACTTGATGTAGACCCCCTCTACCTCTACCTCAGCAGGGTCCACTGACCTCTCCGTCAAGGATCGCTCAAACTATATTGAGATAGATTATCTCCTTGATTCCATGGTGGAATATCCACCTAAATATAACCACAGGTCCTTTAGAGAATCAAACCACACAAACAAGCAAAAGGCATGAGCTCCCTCCTCCACATGACCAACTGGTGTGACCACGACCTTCACCCGAAAAGGTATTTCAGGTTTCACGACTTCGCGATCCTTGATGTCAGTCCCCCTGACTCCTTCAATCCCTGAAACCGTGAAATGGGCTAACATTTCTCTGTCTCCTCCCTTATGCCTCAATCATATGACCCCTCTCCATGACCTAGGGCCTAACCTCAAAGCGTTTTGGGGATTTGCGACTTGTGAACTCGAAAGAATTTCCACCTCAGATATTTTGATCCCCGAAACTCTGAAATTCTCCCTGTTGTTAGATCAAGGGCCCTAGCTATCCTGTGATCCAGTGGTCCACGTTCCTCCTTTGTGAATTTGAGACTTCACGTTTCGGGACTTTGGGATGGTTCTCTCGTTCAAACCTCCAACTCCCGAAATGCCAAAATGTCTATGCTTCAGATCAAAGATCAACAACCCTAGTCGATCCAATGATCTAGATCCTATTGTACTTTTATCTATTGTGAGTTCTCAAGACTTTTCATGTTGACTCCTTCGAGTAGCGAGTCAGTGAAATACTAACTTCTCGCCACACGTCCCTTTTGATCAACGGTTTTGATGATTTCGCAAACTCTCCTTTCGCGATTTTTCTCCTCTGCTCCTTGCAAATATCTTGATGTCCAATTATACAAACACCCATATCTGCTACCACCTACCCTCTAAGATGATGGACGGTTCCGGTTGTTTTGAAACTCCTCTTGTAAACCTTCCTCCAGATCCAATGACTGTTTGTCCACGTGCTCAAATCCAACGGTCCATATCTGATCTCTTCCTGTGCACATTATCGCATGTTTGGACTCTGATCAGATGGTCAAGATACTCCCACGATCTATGGTTGTGATCGAATCACGATTTCGCATGTCACGACTTTGGAAACTAAGGACCTCTATCCTCCTAGCTCTCAATATCTTATCCCGCGAAATGAACCAATGGTTCAGATCTCTTCTGGATTGATGGCTCCCAATCCTCCTAGTCTTTGAGAGTTAAACGACTCTCACCTTTATCCTCCTTGTAGCTTCTCTTGATCCAATGGCTGTCGGCTATTCGACGCTTCCTCCTAGAAGCTCCTCCATCGTTCGTTCAATTCCTTAACGAGTCTCAGCCAAATCCTTTGGTGCTAACTCTCCTGAGCTTACGAACTTACTCAGTTCTCTAAGGGACTCGGCCCTGGCTTCCTTAGAAGACTTCCGCTATCCTCATGACACACTTTTCACTCACCCTCCTAGGATTTTAAACTTGGAACAAGTTCTCTCCGTGCGTTCTCCTTGCACTTGAGTAGCCTTCAGATGGTTGTCTCTTCAATACTTCGCCTGAGTGTTGGCCTGGTGCACTCCTTGCACAGGTCTTCCCTCCAGAGTATCCAGTAACTTTGTTTCCTTGATCTTCCACTACTCAAACCTCCAAGGTCGTTGTCCCTTCTTTCCCTCAAAGAGATGAAATTACTCTCTTGGAAACTTCTGCTCAAGAACTCTTTGTCGAGCCGACAGAGTATTTAGCAACTTTGTGAGTGTCTCCCTTTGACACTTCTCTTACCTCTGAACTCGAAATAGAGTTCCTCTAGTGCACTCTTTGCACTCGCTCGATGCCCACCTATTAGAGCTTCACAAAACCTTCAACATTTATGTCTTCTCTCTGAAATCGATAAAGAGTTCTTCCCGTGAACACTTACACCAGCTCAATGCCCACCTAGCAGAGCTCTACAGAGTTCTCAGTAACTTTGGTTCTTCCTTTGAACTCGATAAAGAGTTCTTATTGTGCACTCCTTGCATAGATTCCTCCTCTAAGGTATTCAATAAACTTGAGGTTCCTCTTGAGCCTATGATCACCCTAGTGTGCCCTCTTGACACGTTCTTTCTGACTCCGTATAGTTCATATGCGCACTCCTTGCACTGGCTACAAAATCTCTAATGTTTGTTGTGCACTCCTTACAAAGCCTAAAGAATCCAGAATGATTCAACAACTCAAACAAAGATAGAGAAATCTATCTCCTACTTTAAATGAAATTTATCATACATCTATAACATTCATTCATGAAACATTCATAAACACATAAACACATGATATGCAGGAAAAACGACTTTTCTATTATCTTTGTGTGTCTATACAGATGTTTACAAACCTGGACTGTAACAAAGTCTCATTTCTCTCAAGATCTCTCTTATAACTTCTAAGACCTCCTAAGTCCTCTCTACCCAGACCTCTCTAACCAATATTTCCTCTATATCCCTCTAAATACAAAAGAGGGCTCTCACGAGCTTATCCTCATCCACCGCCTTAGTGCCATCGCTATATTAGAGTGACACCCTACTCCTACGGCTACATTCTATAAATTGAATGTCCAAACCTGACTACGACCTAGACCTGCTACATGAAACCATTTAAAGAAACCTTATCCACTACCTATACAAAGGCATGGCTTGGCATTTATTAGCCGTACACATAGGAATTTGTATAGGATTATTTCAAATTTTAAAAATATGGGAGGGTCGATGCTTCTCCCTTTATTCATTGAATGATTATGTGCTGGCAAATATCCTGAGGTGGAGCGATGCTCCTACATCAATCCTCTAGGTGCACCATAATTCCATAAGGAAGAGAGGACGAATATATAACCTTAAGGTAGGGACTCCATGTGGTGAGAATACCTCCTAATAAGCCCTCAAAATTGACTGATTTAAACGACCAGTTTTTCATCCATAGGGAAAATGCATCCACTACCTTCGCAACTGAACACATTATTTCTTGAATCATTATTACATCTTGAGCACATTTTTTTACAAGCATCTTGAGGGATAATATTTTTGGGTCACTCCCAACCCCATGCACATTTAATGAGAGGTGGATCATGGAGAAACCCTTACATGATGTTTCCATTCTCCAAGGACCCTAACAATGGTGGACTACTTGCCACTCATGATATCTTTTTTGGCTTGAATTTGAGCTAGAGAGAGGTGGGAGTTTTTTCCCACCTAAGGTCCAAGAGGCTTATCAAGTGAAATTACACCTACAATGTGCCTCTCCTCATTATCCTTGATGCACAACTGAAGGAGATAGTCTGATTTGAGGGGGGTATTGAACATGTTACTTTTCAGAGAACCAATAGAGGATACAAAGGTAGGGGAGGAACCATCTTCTAGAGATAGGGTATCTTTTGAGGGAGAATTTAAGGGTGAGGGATATGAAGTATTGATTGGGAGGGAAGACCCCAGAGGAATGTGCACATAAGGAGAGGGAATAGGAGACCCTGAGATAGGGAGAGGAGGGGGAAGAACATTAGGGATCCTAGAATCAAGATAGGCCAAGGAAGGCATCATACATGAAGGAGGGGGATACTTTCTCATTACCAACAAGGAATGAAATGAAACAAGAGAGGGAAAGGACTTACTGGGATGGATGACCTCCTTTCCTTCCGAGGAAGGACCTATGGGATCTTTGTTTGGTACCTCAGTAGGAGAAATGTTTTAGTGAGGATAAGTTTCCTTATAATACTCCTATACTGACACATGCTTTGTTTCCTCTGAATTCTTCTAAATTTCTTTCTGATTCCAAACTTTCTTGAAGGGGTGCTTCAATATCAAGGATTTATGACACTGAGACTGTAAGTGTTTGACATCATGGTAGCCATATCAATGAAAGGCAATCCTCCAATAATCAATTTTCTAGGTCCAAGAGGTGGTACTGCATATGAGATCAATCTCTTGCAATAGACCTACCTTTAAATCCACCTCAACCTTCACCCATGCCCATCGATGGTCAATATTAGAATTCTAGTTTGGCTCATGAATAACGAACTTCCTAATTGTATTCCCTATGAATTATAATACTTCCACTTTCTTGAAAATAAGAGGGAGGTTTAGAATAATGGCCCAAATTTGGATAGGAGAAAGAGAATCTATAGAAGGCTCAAAATTAATATCCCATTCCTTTAGCACCAGACCAGATGGACCCCATCCCCACCAATTATTAAGGATGGTGGAAAGGTATTATTTTCTTCTAAATTTAAAGAACAACCAACCTCAAGCCAACAAGTATAACTCTAGCCTATAACCTAGAATTAGAGACCAGTTTCCTTCTAACCAACCTCTTAGGTATTTCGGCTGGAGAGTCTTTCTGCATAATCTTCCCACTACGGTCTTTCCAAGGAGTCGAGGGATTGATTCTAATATTATGTCTTTGCCTACAACCATTTTACAGTGATATTGTCGGGGAACGAAATGGAACACGATATGAAATAAAGAACAAAGTACTATAGAAAATCAAAGAGGGACAAGAAATTTTGAAGAATAGAGGTGGCATCTAAGGACACCGTTACAACACTTAAGAACAAGATACTGTGATCAGAACATCATAGTGCATATTTCACATCTTGATCTACATGATCTATTATGCAATCTCAAATCACATTCAACACATGATAATGAACCAAGGGGTCTTCTTTATAGTCTCAAGATCTAACCGACTCCCATAGAATCCGGAATATCTTGTCCACATATAACCATCGGTGGTTAGAGTTGGTTCCACAAAATCTTCTATCTCAAGTTGGCTTGATAGGACTCGATCTGATCGACTATCCATCCAAATCGTATTCAATTGTAGGGATATTCAATCCATCACCCAACTATCTTCGATTGTTGGTCGACTTTCCAACCAACATGCACATTGACTACCCGATCGACTGGTGTGGTGTGTTGGTTGATCACCCGACCGACTATGCCCAAAATTAGGTCGACCTATCGACTGACTAAACCCAAAATATGTTTGATGAAGTATCAATGCTTGATGTTCCAAAACTCCCCCATTAACACACAACTCTGAAGGTTCAAGAGGTTAAATTACATCACTAGAACACCCCCATATAATTTTATCTTCCTGAATCCCAAGCAAAGTGTGTAGCTTGATAAATTTGTCTTCAGCTAAAGGTTTGGTGAAGATATCAACAACTTGATATTTAGTACCACAATATTCAGGAGAAACAACATCACCATGAATAAACTATCTCAAACAGTGAGCATGGAGCTCAACACGCTTCATCTTACTATGAAAAACAAGATTGTCAGAAACATGTATGGCACTTTTATTATAATAGATATTGAAGTCGAGGTCTGAACAGGAAATCAAAGCTCACCCAAAAGTTTTTGAATCCAAACTGCTTCAGTACCTTCTTGAATAACACCATGATATTTTTCTTATGTAGTCAACAAAGAGACTACCTTTTGTTTCCTGCACGACCACACCAAAGGTCCAGTGCTATAGAAAAACACATATCCAGAAGTGGACTTCTGGTCATCGTCATCGCCATCCCAATCGAAGTTGGTGAATATGACTAGCAAATCTGAACTATGACAATATTTTATACCAAATTGAGTGGTACCCTTCAGATATGAACAATTCGTTTTATGGATTTCCAATGGATTTCTCTCGGATCCTGTATGAATTGAGAAACCACACTAACAACAAAGGAGATATCATGTCGACTATGAGTAAGATAAATAATACTGTCAACCAATTGTCAACAAAGTGTAACATCGATAATGAGAGTTTGACGGATTTTAGTAAGCTTCACTCCAGACTAAAAAGGAGTGGCACAAGGCTTGCAATAACCCATCTTAAAACATGTCAACAGATCCATTACATATTTATATTGAGAAATGAAAAAACTATCACACAATGGTAATACTTGAATACCCAAAAAATAATGAAGAGTACCAAGATCTCTCATGTCAAAGGAGTCAACAAGTTGTTTCTTCAATATAAATATGAGAGAATTAGTATTTCCATTAATGTTTAATTCATCAACTTATATAGAAACAACCAAGGTATCTCCATTGGAGTGGAGAAAATACAGATTGTGATCATATTCACACTGTTTCAAGCCCAACCTAAGAAAGAAACTGTCAATCTTAGCATACTATGCCTGAGGAGTTGACTTCAAACCATAAAGTGACTTCTTGAGTTGAAATACTAAATTGGAATACATCGCAAAGCTAGGTGGTTGTTCCATGTAAATTTCTTCAGATAGGTTACCATGAAGAAATGCACTCTTTACATCCATCTGATGAATCTACCGTCCAAAATGAGCAACAAGAGAAAGAATCAATTGAACTTACTTCATCTTTGCAACATGGGAAAAAATTTCAGTGTAGTTGATGCCTTTTTGTTGAGAAAATCTTTTCACGATGAGGTGAGATTTGTGTCACTCAAAAGCACCATCAAAGGTGATTTTGGTCCTACAGACCCATCGACACTTTACAATGTTCTTTCCATGAGTTTGGGGAACAAATTCCTAGGTTTGATTCTTCGACAAGGAATCAATCTCAGTCTTCATGACATGTTCCCATTCGGGTCATCCTTCGACATCAGAGTTGGTAACATGATAAGAGGTTTCAAGGACACGAATCATGAGGGAAATGATGGCATGTTACTTTTGAATTCGGGTTTGTCATACACAAGATGCATCTCTAGCATCAGCTCCAGCGGATTCAATTGTCTTGGTATCCCAACAAGGTAGGAAAGAAATAGGTGAATTGTGGTTCACTTCAGTAGGTTTATCATAATTCAAGGGATCTACAGTCAGGACCAGTCGAAACAGAAGATGTTGGACTAGTCGACTTGGAGATCGATGGTTGAGTCAAAACATGCAGAAAGTTAGATAGACCATTCAAAGGACAAAAGAGAGGATCAGGAAAGCCAATGTTTGAGACAACATCAAAGGGAGCATCCTACATCAATACAAAGGAAGCATTCAACAACTTGACTCTAGAAGACTTCTCATCAAACCAAACATTACATCAGATAATAATCTTTCATCGGATAGGATCAAGTGGTTGATAGGATTTTGACTCTTTAGAGTATTCCATCATGATGCAAGCATGAATATTTGCATCTAATTTATTTTGACAATGATCGGGAATGTGAGCCCAGGAATCGCATCTGAACACACAAAGGTGCCCAATAGAAGGTTTCCAAACCATTGTTCAACTTAAGTCATGAAAGGAAAAACTCGATTCGAGATGTGATTGAGAAAATAATTGGCACAATACACCACTTCATCCCAAAAGTGAGGAGGCAGGTTTTTAGCCTATAGAAGACATCTAGCCATTTTGACTAATGTACGATTCTTGCATTTTGCAACTACATTCTGCTAAGGTGTTTGAGGAACTGACCTTTGTCAATCAATACTAGATCGAAGTAGGCATTCTTCAAAGATTCAATTGAAATAATCACCACCATTTTCTGATCTTAAGCACTTAATGGGTCGACCACATTGCTTTTCAGCAAAGGCCCAAAATTCTTTGAACTTCTCAAAGACAAGATTTTTATTCCTAAGGAAAAAAACCCATGTGAAACGAGAGAAATCATCAATGAAAGTCAAAATTTACCTTGCAACTACCAATGAAGGTAATTTGATAGAAAAAACATCACTGTGAACCGGTTCTAGTAGGTTATGTGCTCACCATGCTTGTCTAGATTTAGTGTGAGAAATAAGTACAGTTGCTTCAAATTCAGGTCGAGTCGAGTCACAAAACTTGTATAAGTTGTCCATCGGGTCCAAAATCCCATCAACAAAAATCGATTTCCCTTTATTCAAATCCCAAACATAGAACTGATCTCACCAGAATTCCACGATTTCACCATTCTAAATCAACTGAGCAACAAAAAAATAGATTGGAACTGAGATTTGGTACATGATAGACGTCAACAATTTTACCATGTCGACAAGCTACAACACCTTGACTAGCAACATCCAAAGCAAAATCATCAACAACATAGATTATACTTTCTTTGGATTTATTCAGTCTCATGAATAAAGTGGCATTTTTTTTCCATACGATGAGTGCACCCAGAGTCGAAAACCCATTCATTATGCATAGTATGAGACATCAAGTCCTAACAAGTCCCAACTAGGAAGGTGAAATTATTAACGGGTTGACGAACAATCGACATGACTCCTTCAATCCTCTTAACCTTCTCCTATAAATCGTCTCACTTCTTGAATCATTTCTTCTCGACATGTCTAGTCTTTCCATAGTACTAACATGTATTCTTATTTTCATTTCATTGTGGTTGTCTCTGACGTCCCTGATCAATATATGTATGTTTCTGTGTAGAAGAATCAGTTTGCACTCTATTGCTGGAATCCATTTTTACCTTATCCTTGAGCAAGTGGGCTTGGTGTTTATCACCAAGTTTTCCTTGTTCAAGCAATATATGTTGATCAATAATCAAAATTTCACAAAAAACTTCAAAGGAGTAGTCCTTACCATATTTCTTGCGTGCGTACCATCTGGTCCAGAAGGTCGATATGAACATATCAAATGGTGTTCTCAAATTTATCGAGACCAACTCAATTAGTTGTCCATCCTTCTTCTTATAGTTCTCTCCACATTCGCTCAAATTCAACTGGAGTTCTTTAACACATTCTAAATATCCCTCGATTATTTCAAAGGAATGATGATCGAGAGAGATCAAATCTTTCTCCAACTACATGATGTGGCTTTCATCGACTCGAACGAACAAGGTTTTTATCTTCTTCCAGAGAAGATGTGGACATTCAAGTCAACTGAGATGAAAATGGATTTCTCATGAGATGTAAGTTGTGATGACCCCTATAGCCTCATGCTTATTTCCGTCAATGATAAACTTTGTCGAAGCATTTGTTGGATCTGGGATCATGACCTTGGTATACTTCCATAGTCCCTTACTTTTCAATAGAGTTTCCATATATGGATCCCATACTGAATATTTTGATTCGTTCATAACAATATGATCGATATTCAAAGATATATTTGATATCTAGACATATCGGTTTGTTTCAATAAGTTCCAATCAGTAAACCATTGACCCAGATTCAATCACACAACAAATTTGACTCATCAAAGTTTGTAGATAATAGGTCAAGGTTTTCAAACCATCGATGATCCAGGTGGATATTGGTGGCCACCCGCCTATTCCACTTGGACCCACACCATTGTTTCTTTCGGTTTTTCAGTTTCCTTCATTGTAGCACAATTTACTATTTTTAGCAGTTTTTCAGGTCCTGAACTTCCGTAGCCATTTTGAATGCATTCATGCCCAAAAAACGTCGTTTAGGGCCTCAAAATGGCTCCAGAAGTTCAGGACCCGAAAAAACTGCTAAAAATAGTAAATTGTGCTACAATTAAGGAAACTAAAAAACTGAAAGAAACAATGGTGTGGGTCCAAGTGGAATAGGCGGGTGGCCACCAATATCCACCTGGATCATTCCTCCCCCCTTAGGAAGCAATGGTCCCCATTGCGTTGAGTTCCCCCATGAGATGAGGAAACTTCTGTTGAAGTTGGAACCTGGTGAGCCACTTTCCTTGGTGAAGGAGTTGGCCTACTTTGACAACTCGATATAGATGGATCCTCTGCTGGCGGGTGTTCTTGATCCGTGTGTCCATAATCTGATCAGTTGTGGCTTGTTCCATGCAATTTGGGTTTAACTCTGTTGGTGTGAGTTGTTCTGCCATGACGGATGTGTCCAATAGAGGTGGAAAGTAGGGCCGAAGGCGGTCAACATTGAACACTAGGTCCAGACCAAGGAATGGTGGAATACTGAGCTCAAAGGCATTGTCCCCTATAGCCTTGGTGATGGTGTATGGCCCATATCAGAGCAGGTGAATCTTGCGGTAGGGTCAAGCGAGGCGCTCCTTTTGAAAATGTAGCCACACTTTGTCGCCCACCTAGAAGTTGTGTGGCACCTGATGTTGATCATGTCGCTGCTTGTACTTAGCATTAGCTCTGTCCAAGATGCCATGAACCTGTTGGCAGATGTGTTGAATGTGCTCAATGAAGTTGTTTTCCTTGTCAGCCTCAGATTGGACATGGGCCGGATCTTCCTAAGTAGCCTCTAATGTGTGGAAGAATTCCTTCAAATCCAAGGAGGGCCTTTTCGAATGGTTGGTCATGCCTTTTGGGTTGACGAATTCCCCTGCAACCTTCATGAGACTAATGGATGACATATTGCGTCCATTCACCAACTCATTTGTAGTGGTGTACTTGGATGACATTCTGATCTTCAGCCAAACTTGGGAAGAGCACCTCCACCACATCCGACAAGTCCTCCAAACACTGCAGTAACACAAGTTGTGTGCCAATTTGGAGAAGTGCACTTTTGGCATGACCCAAGTTTAGTATCTGGGATACATTATCGATGAGCAGGGGTTTCATGTGGATCCATCCAAGATCCAAGTCATTCGGTATTGGCTAGCCCCAACCACCCTAACAGAGATCCGCATATTTTTGGGTCTTGCCAATTTCTACCACAGGTGGGATTCAATCATATCACTTGGCCCTTGAGTCAAGTCACCAAGGGAGGAGCGAAAGAAAAATTATTTTGGTCTGAATCTCAACAGAAGGTGTTCGACGATTTGAAGCATCGTCTTAGCTCTGCACCAGTGCTCACATTACCAGACTTGCAACAACCATTTGAGATCGAGATAGATGCCTCTGACTATGCTATTGGGGCAGTCCTTACTCAACAGGGGAATCCAGTGGCATATCACAGTGAGACACTTTCCGAAACTGTCCGGAAGTATCCCAATTATGACAAGGAGATGTATCCCATTGTGCAGGATTGCCGACAATGGAAGCATTACATTTTGGGAAAGGAAATAGTCATCCACACAGACCACCGACCCTTGCAGTTCATACAGACACAAGGGAGGTTGCAGAACGATCACCATCAGAAGTGGTCCAAATACCTGCAACAGTTTCATTTGAACATTAAGTACAAGAAAGGAAGCACCAATAATGTTTTATACTTCCTCAGCCAACCCCCTATCATGGCGCTAACCAAGGTGCTCAACTCTTGTGGGCACGAGACTTCCAATTGGCAGCTTCTCTACAAAAGTGATCCAAAATTCGGCCACACATACAATACGCTCTTGGAGGCTAAAAAAGTTCCTAATTTTCACCTCTAGGATGCCCTGATATGTCACCTAGGACATCTTTGTGTTCCTTCAAGCCAGTGTGCCAAGATGATTTGGGAGGCGCACTACAGTAGGGTCGCTGGGAATTTCGGGGTCGAGAAAACCATGGAAGTACTGCAAAAGTATTTCTATTGGTTGAACCTTCGACAAGATGTCGGGAAGTACATCAAGTCCTGCACTGCTTGCGCCATTGCCAAACCGACCATCAAGAAGAAAGGCCTCTATAATCCATTTCCCACCCCTAGTCAACCTTGGGAATCCATCTCCATGGATTACATGTCGGGCTTTCCTTCTACTAAGCATGGCAATCACTGTGTTTTTTTGGTCATCGACAAATTCTCGAAGATGTCCATTATGATGGCCTGCAAGAAGAATATCACAACAGAAGCCACTGCTAAACTCTTCTTTGAGCGAGTGTGGGTACACTTTGGGATCCCACAATCTATCATCTTAGATCGGGACAGCAAGTTCCCTAGTACATTTTGGTCCAGCCTCTGGTCGATGCTAGACACCAAGCTCACCAAGTCCACAAATTTCCATCTGCAAAATGATGGCCAGATAGAGGTCGTCAATTGGATGATTGTGCACATTCTACGCATGTACAACTCAAAGCATCCACACACATGGGATGAGAGCCTCCCCTATGTACAACACATCTACAATCGAGCTCTCCATAGCTCAACCAACCACATCCCCTTTCAGGTGGGCTTCGGATTCCAACCATTATGTCCCATTGATGTAACCATGCCATTTGCAGCTACTCAAGAAGATTCGGCCCATGTCCAGTCTGAGGCTGACAAGGAAAAAAACTTCATTGAGTGCATTCAACACATCCACCAATAGGTTCATGAAATCTTGGATAGAGCCAATTCTAGTAGCCGCCACATCTCTTCTCAGAGATAAGCTACCAGTGCTCGAGCTATTTTATTTCCATTCCGTCTGTAAGCATATTTCAGTCATTTGTTGTTAATGAAATTAAGTTTTACTTCCGCTGCATATCTGCATTTATGTTTATTTATGTATTTCATTGTGTTCCTGCATAAATCCGGATCAGTGGTATTAGAGCAATTTTCTCTTTCTCAATCCTTATTTGCGTGTCCCCAACGTGATCGGGGTATAAGGAGTTAGGGCTCGATCTAGTTGAACCGTTGCAAGATCAGCCTTGCAAACACCGATGACCACCCATGGGGGAAGAAAAGAAAGATGAGGGAACATGAGATCCTATCAAATTATTGCTTGAGGAGGCCGTCAAGAAACAAAGTAACGCGATGATGGACAACTTTTCCCAGATCCTTCAACGACTGCCCTTTGGCAGGGCATCTACATCCAACAGCCACTCTAGAGGCGCCACTCCTTTTAAGGTACATGTAAACTTTGACATTCCCATATTTGAGGGCCAAATAGATTCATATGGCGTTGAAATATGGTTGAATCTGCTAGAAGGACATTTCTCGGTTCATGACTTTTTTGATCGAGAAAGGATTATTTTTGCACTCCTTAAAGCCGCCCCCCATGTCAAGGACTGGTGGGAAACCTACTGGGAGTAACAGAGCTAGGGGAAACCCTCTCTGTTCTCGGTTGCACCCACTTGGAATTCTTTCCAAGATGCCTTCAAGGAACAATATTATCCCCTGGGGAGCTATGAGAACAAATACATACAATGGACTACGTTGTCACAAGAAAGAGACCAAGTTGTGCATGAGCTGATGAATCTGTTCCATACCCTACACACAAAGTAGGGTATCAAATATTCAGAGAAACATTTGGTGTTAAAGTACCATAGTTGTCTTCATAGATACATTCAGGAGGAAATGGAGTTCCTCAACATCTCCTCTCTTGGTGTGGCATACCGGTATGCTGCCAAGATTGAGCAGAAGTTCATACAGAAGAAGCGAGACTTTGGGTCTACGAATCAGAAGCAAGGGAAAGGTACCCCCAAACCGTCGAACAAAGGACCAAGCCAAGGTGGTGCAGCCCAGGACAACCCGCCAAAGCCACAAGAAAAGAACAACATCACGAAGCCAAAAAAGGACACAGGTTAGTGGTGTGAGTTCCATAAGAGCTCCACTCACAACACAAGTGAGTGTCGGGCCAAGCAGTCACTGGTAGCCGAGTTGAAGGATTTTGAATCGGATGCAGGCTCCGACTCTGAATTAGAAATCGACAAGGGGAATGACAGTGGGAAGCATATTATTGATGTGGATCCCAATGCCACCGTTGCCACCATGAATATCTAGAAGAAGGAACCAGAAGATCCATAGGAGGCGAAGCACCTCTTCCATTCCCAGATGTGGGTAAAGGGTTCCCCGTTGCAGTTCATTGTCGACAGCGAGAGCCAGAAGAACCTTTTCTCAGTAGAGGCAGTGAAATGGTTGGGATTGATGACCACAACACACCCACAACCATACACAATCGGGTGGCTACACCAAGGATGGGACCTCCATGTAAGCCAACAATCTTTCCTTCCCTATAGCATCAAGCCCTTCACGAATGAGGTATTATGTGACATTTCTCCTCTTGATGTTTCTGATGTATTATTAGGCCAACTTTACTTGTGGAAGAGACATGTTGTGTATGAGTCCAGGCCTCATGCTATTATTATTACTTTGGGCAATAATCTATATAGGATACCGGAAATAGCACCGCCTACAACCATCTCTTTGGTTACTACAAAACAATGCAATAAGCTCATTGCCAAAAACAAGATTTTTTTTTTCCTAATGATCCGCCCTCAGGGAAAGAAGAAGACTGTGGTCATGACCTCTAGACAGGGCCCCTCTACATGACATCAACATATGGATAAGGTCATGGAGGAGTATGAGTACATCTTCACCTCCCCCGCAAGAGTGCCTCTACACTGTCATGTCAATCACCCCATAGATCTAACCCCAAGTGCGTCATTGCCCAATAGACCGATCTATCAGTGCTTTGTTCTAGAGAGTGACGAAATCAAGAGGTAGATTCAAGAGATTTTGCAGAAAGGTCACATTCGGCCAAGTTCATTGCCCTGTGGGAGCTCGATCATGCTAGTGCAGAAGAAGGATGGGACTTTGAGACTTTGCATTGACTCTTGGGCACTGAACAAGATCACTGTCCAGAATAGGTACCCAATCCCACATATTGATGACCTTTTGGACCAACTCAAGGGGGTGAAATATTTCAGCAAGATCGACTTGAATTCTAGGTATCACCAGGTACCAATCGAACCCTCTGATGTGTGGAAGACTGTCTTCAAATCCAAGGAGGGATTTTTCAAATGGATGGTCATGCCTTTCGGGTTGACGAATTCCCCTGCAACCTTCATGAGAATAATGGACAACATATTACATCCATTCACCAACTAATTTGTAGTGGTTTACTTGGATGACATTCTTATCTTTAGACAGACTTGGGAAGATCACCGCCACCACATTCGACAAGTCCTCCAAACACTACGACAACACAAGTTGTGTTCCAATTTGGAGAAGTGCACTTTTGGCATGACCTAGGTTCAGTATCTGGGATACATTATTGATGAGCGGGGGGTTCATGTGGATCCATCCAAGATCCAAGTCATTCGGGATTGGCCAGCCCCAACCACCCTAACAGAGCTCCACATCTTTTTGGGTCTTGCCAATTTCTACTGCAGGTTTGTGTTGGGATTCTCTCATATCACTTGGCCCTTGAGTCAAGTCACCAAGGGAGGAACGAAAGCAAAATTCTTTTGTTTTGAATCTCCATAGAAGGAATTCGATGATTTGAAGCATCATCTCAGCTCTGCACCAGTGCTCACATTACCTTACTTTCAACAACCATTTGAGATCGAGACAGATGCCTCTGAATATGCTATTGAGGCAGTCCTTACTCAACAGGGGCATCCAGTGGCATATCAGAGTGAGACACTTTCCGACACAGTCCGAAAGTATCCCACTTATGACAAGGAGATGTATTCCATTGTGTAGGCTTTCCGACAATGGAAGCATTGTATTTTGGGAAAGGAAATGGTCATCCACACAGACCACCGACCCTTGCAGTTCATACAGACACAAGGGAAGTTGCAGAACGATCACCATCAGAAGTGGTCCACATACCTGCAAAAGTTTCATTTGAACATTAAGTACAAGAAAGGAAGCACCAATAATGTTGCATACTGCCTCATCCGACCCCCTATCATGGCGCTAACCACGGTGCTCAACTATTGTGGGCACGAGACTTTCAATTGGTCGTTTCTCTACAAAAGTGATCCAAAATTCGGCCACACATACAATACTCTCTTGGAGGGTAAGAAAGTTCCTAATTTTCACCTCTGGGATTCCCTACTATGTCACCTGGGGCATCTTTGTGTTCCTTCAAACGAGCGTGCCAAGATGATTTGGGAGGTGCACTATAGTCAGGTCATTGGGAATTTTCGGGTCGAGAAAACCATGGAAGTATTGCAAAATTATTTCTTTTGGCCGAACCTTCGACAAGATGTCAGGAAGTACATCAAGTCCTACACTATTTGCGCCATTGCCAAACTTCCCATAAAGAAGCAAGGCCTCTATACTCCATTTCCCACCCCTAGTCAGCCTTGGGAATCCATCTCCATGGATTACATGTCGAGCCTTCCTTCTACTAAGCATGGCAATGACTGTGTTTTTGTTGTCATCGACAGATTCTCGAAGATGTCCATTATGATGGCATGCAAGAAGAATATCATAGCAGAAGCCAATGCTAAACTCTTCTTTGAGCGAGTGTGGGTACACTTTGGGATCCCACAGTCTATCATCTCATATTGGGACAGTTTTCCATCAGCAAACTGATGACCAGACAGAGGTCGTTAACCAAATGATTGTACACATTATGCGCAATTAACAACTCAAAGCATCCACGCACATGGGATGAGAGCCTCCCTTTGTACAACACATCTACAACCGAGCTCTCCATATCTCAACCAGCCACAGTCCCTTTCAGGTGGGCTTGGGATTCCATCCACTATGTCCCATTGACGTAGCCATTCCATTTGCGGCTACTCAGGCAGATTCAACCCATGTCCAGTCTGAGGCTGACAAGGCAAACAACTTCATTGAGTGCATTCAACACATCCACCAACAGGTTCATGACATGTTGGATAGAGCCAATGCTAAGTACAAGCAGTGACATGATCAACATCGGGTGCCACACAACTTTCAGGTTGTCGACAAAGTGTGGGTACATTTGCAAAAGGAGCGCCTCGCTGGACCCTACCAAAAAATTTGCCCGCTCCAATATGGGCCATACACCATCACCAAGGCTATAGGGGACAATTCCTTTGAGCTCAGTATTCCACCATTCCTTGGTCTGCACCCAGTGTTCAATGTTGACCACCTTCGACTGTACTTTCCACCTCTACTGGATACATCCGACATGGAAGAACAACTCACACCAACAGAGTTAAACCCAGAATACATGGAACAAGCCACAACTGATCAGATTATGGAAACACAAATCAAGAACACCCACTAGTAGAGGATCCAGCTATATCAAGTTGTCAAAGCAGGCCAACTCCTTCACCATGGCAAGTGGCTCACCAGGGACCAAGTTCAACAAAAGTTTCCTCATCTCATGGAGGAACTCAATGCAATGGGGACCATTGCTTCCTAAGGGGGAGGAATGATCCAGGTGGATATTGGTGGCCACCCACCTATTCCACTTGGACCCACACCATTGTTTCTTTCAGTTTTTTAGTTTCCTTAATTGTAGCACAATTTACTATTTTTAGCAGTTTTTTGGGTCCTGAACTTTCAGAGCCGTTTTGAGGCCCTAAATGATGTTTTTTGGGAATGAATGCTCCGGCGAATATGAGTCCATTCTAGCATCAATATTCAAAGTAAGTAGTGTACTCCTTGGATAGATATTTCTAATGATGTATCATATGCCTCAAACGGAGATAGTATGCCAAAGTTACGACCCCGGGAAATTGATGTATCAATTTACCCCAACGGGGCCCATATTGTGGCGTTTCATCTCCTAGGGTTAGGTTTTTGGATGTTCAGGGTTTTCCATTGCTTCTCAATAATATATAGGCCTTCGAGCCTCATTGTAACACAGAGTTCATAGGCCAGTAGCCACCACATCTCTTCTCAGAGATAAGCTACCAGCACCCGAGCTATTTTATTTCCATTCCGTTTGTAAGCATATTTCAGTCATTTGTTGTTAATGAAATGAAGTTTTACTTCTGCTACATATCTGCGTTTATGTGTATTTTTGTATTTCATTGTGTTCCTGCATAAATCCGGATCAATCGACTATAATACCATTTTGGGGAATGAAATGGAACACGATATGAAATAGAGAACACCCAACTGCAAAAAATCAAAGAGGGAAAATAAATTTCGAAGAATAGAGGAAGCGTCTAAAGACACCATTAGAACACTTAAGCACAATGTACTGTGATCAGAACATCACAATGAATATTGCACATATTGATATACATGATTTATTATGCAATCTCAAATCACATTCATCATATGATAATGACCTAATGGGTCTTATTTTATAGTTTCAATATCTAATTGATTCCCATAGAATTTGAAAGTTCTTGTCCTCGTATAACCATTAGTGGTTATAGTTCTCTCCACAAAATATTCTCTATCAAGTTGGCTCGACAATAATCGATCTGATCAACTATCCATCCAACTCATAGTCAATTGTAGGGATGGTTGATCCATCGCATGACTATCCTCGACTATCGTTCAACTGTCCAAACGACAGGCACGTCGACTAACCGATCAACTAGTGTGGTGTTTTGGTTGATCACCCGATCGATTGTGTCCAAAAGTAGGTCAACCTCTTGATTGAATAAAACCAAGATATGTGTGATGAACTATCAATGCTTGATGTTCCAATGGATCTTTCCATGCACGAAAACATCGATTATGTCTTGGAGCTCATAGGAAAAGGGACAAGGTTATGGGATTTAGGTGCTTCTTCTAAGGGAGAAGGAACCAAATCAGAAGGATGAGAAACCATGCGGGGGAATAGATCTTGGAGTGGGGTGAAAGGTGAAGAATCGATTCTTAGTGGGACTGTAATGATGAAATCCATGTATTACCTCCATGCATGGATAAATGATCATCAAGGGTCTTGGGAGGATTGACCTCTGGATGGGAACCATCTAACAAAGTTGGTATATTTGGGTTTCTTGAAGTGCGTGCCCTCTAGGCTTGTTGCAAACTAACAAAGTTTGAGTCTAAATAAAATATTGTCAAGGTGTTGAGCATGTCATCCTCAAAATCCACTTCGTCACCCTCCATGAATTCTACACAAAGTACTAATAAGGAAGTCTAAGAGTGACTGGAAGGGAGGCCAGGTAGGAGGGCCATACAATGCCACTTAATTCATAACCCTTAAAAAACCCTACTGAAATTTGGTTGTCATAGGGAGCGAACCTATAGCTATAGATATCTCGTTTTGATCATTATATATATGTATATATATATTTAGATTTTTTATAAATTTGTTTCTAAATATATTTTTAATTTTTAATTTTATCTATTTTGCACGAGTTTTGGAACACAGGAAGATTGGGAACACGGATATGAGTGTGTCGAACAACTAGGAGTGTTGGAATATTCACCAATACTAAGGGGTGGGGGGGGGAATCAATATTGATCACTTTTTACCATTTTAATCACAACATGTAAACATTAACTTA
This sequence comes from Picea engelmannii, assembly GCA_009831015.1. Classification (NCBI taxonomy): domain Eukaryota; kingdom Viridiplantae; phylum Streptophyta; class Pinopsida; order Pinales; family Pinaceae; genus Picea; species Picea engelmannii. The sequence goes on along the minus strand of ML782523.1, from coordinate 265,913 downwards.
TGAATAATGTATCACTTATGATAGCATTCAAGATATCATAAAAATATAACCATGGATACACCGTACATAAGAATTTTACATGGAAACCCAAATGGGAGAAAACCACGGAACACTTTTTAGTATATATCTTGAATATTATATCCATCAAAATCACCAACATCCAAAATTCTCCAGCACCAACTGGAAGGAGGCACCAACCCCTTGTTTACAGGCTCCAACTTGAAAGAAGCTACAACTTTCTAAATTCTCTCACTCCAACTAGAAGGAGGATCCAACCTCCTAGCTTACATGATCCAAACTAAAGGAAGCTCCAACTCCCTAGATTATCCATATCCAACTGGAAGGAGACTCCAACCACCTAGTTTACATGCTCCAACTTGAAGGAATCTAAGACTCCCTGTATTCTCCAGCTCCAACTAGAAGGAGGCTCCAACCCCATAGTTTACAGGCTCCAACCCAAAGGAAGCTACAACTCCATGTATTCTCCAGCACCAACTGGAAGGAGGCTCCAAACCTCTTTCCTTCCCCCTTCCTTCCTCCCTGAAATATAAATGGAGACTCAACTTGTCATTACTACTGTCACTGATACTGATACATCATCATCATCAAAACCTATCATTGTTATTGTCACTTATATTGATACATCATCATCAAAACCTGTCATTGTTATTGTCACTGATACATCATAACTGATATATCAACATCATCACCTTGGGTCCACTTAGAAACTTGGTCCACATAAATATCCTAGGTCCACATTGGTCCACATATAAACCCCAACATTACTTCTTAAATTTGCATACAAAGTTGCTTAGAACTGTACCTCAAATATGAAAACATGTAAGATTCACCACAAGCTCAATTTTCCATTTATAATTCCAAAACTTGGACCTCAAATATTAGGATCTATTCTCCTTCTAATGCAACAAGTGGAATTCAATTTGGACCTGACAAGCTTCAGATATAACTTTTTTATCTTGAACACATGTTTGGGACTAGTTTTTGGATTAGTCACAAACTCTAACTTTCAAAAAGTATAACTTTGTACCTGTAATGAATAAAGGTTTGAAACTTGTCCCCAATATTATTTGATATCTTCTATGAAATTCCTTCAAGTTTCACTCCTTTAATCATACCTAAAAAAGATATATAATGAAAATGGCAGACCTTCCTGAATTTTGGCCTATTTTGGAGAGCGAACTTGTACAACATGCCACGTGCTTAATATTCGATATCTGATTCTGAAGCTCATAAAAAACATACTATGAACTATAATATTTCCAATGCAATTGGTTGTACATAATTTGGATCCTCTATGAAGAATTTATGACTGTTTTACCTGGAACACATGTTTGAGACTAGTTACGAGACTAGTCAAAAACCTTATCTTCCACATAATGTATCTCCAAGCATACAACAACCAAGAAGCTAAAATTTGTACCACAATTACCTTGATATGTCTTCTCAATATCCTCTATGTTTCTCTATATGAATCATTCTATAAAAAGGAGTTGTAGACCAAATGGTAAGATGACCTTTAAAAAACATACCTTAGAACATATCATCACAAGACTCCATGTTCCCTTGTAATTTCACCCTTTTCACTTCATATTCCCTTTGAAATTCACTGCCAATATTGTGCTAAGAGATCACAAGATTGAATGATGAAAATGAGAGGTTTTTAATGTGTATTTATACTTTTCCAAGTACCTCTTTTATTTGACCTCCAGCCAACTTGTAACTTCTTGTTTGCAACAACTTTTTCTCATTTACTTGACTTAATTAGGGCCAAATTATAACTTCTTGAACTTAGATATGCAGCTTCTTGACCACACTTTGTGGATTCATCTTTAATGGGTCATAACTTCTCAATCCTGAGGAATCACATGGTGTGCCACCTACCATTGAAGATGTCTTGACAATGACTATCAATTAATGGATGTTTTGCATGCATTTGAAATTTCCTTCATACTCTTTTTATTCAATCAACTTCGGGCTTCATGACCATGCCTATGGGGCTTCTTAACCACTTAACCACATTTCTAGGGCTTCTTGTAGACTTCTTTAAAGCATCTTCCCTTGAGGATCATGCTTAAAAATACACCATAAGGGGACCACTTTGGATACTTCTTCAAATACACCCATCACTTCTAGAAGCTTGCAAACTTGCTTCAGGGATTCTTCTAGGGTTGAAATCAATGACATCCATCTTTCCAACAATGATTTTCACCCGAATTTGCAGGAAACATCAAGTTGGGAACGACAATATTATATATTAAAAATATAAAAAATATTTTAGATTACAATGTATCTAGATAACGATACATTTTAAATTTTATTTCAATAAAATTGGATGCCAAGCCATGATAGTTTTCCTCGTATTGGAACAACTGTAATATCAAAATTACTAATTTAATTTGTGCTAAAAATTATATTAATATATTTAACACAGTATTGAAACTTTAATATCCATAAATATTCAACTAGAAATTGAGAAACAAAATACACACACACACACACACACACACACACACACACACACACACATATATATATATATATATATATATATATATATATATATAATTTTGACATCTTTTAAAAATTAAACTTTACATATATAAACTTCAAACATCAGTGTAAATTTGAACCATTGTTCTAGTTCTGATTGGAAAAAAGCTAAATAATAGATTGGAGTGACTTCCATGGACAGAGAGTTGATTCATATCCACTCAAACATAGATCCATTAAAAATTATTCATATCCACAATTATAAAGTGAGTATTATTAAGTTCTTTTGTTTAAATAATTTTTGAAATAATATTTATGTATAGTTTAGTCTTTGTTTTAAAGTGATATTTTGAATAAATATAATAAAATATTTGTAATAAATTAGGTGTTTTTAATAATAGAGTAAAAACATTTACATTTTAATTTAGTAATATCGAAAATTGGTACTATTAATACCAAAAATAGAATTTTAATTTAAAGATTTGTATATTGGAAACTCCTTCCCAATCTCTCATTTCCTTGATGTTGAAGCTCTCGAAAAGATCCCCAAGTTCCCAAAACCATTCCCAACCAATTGTGGATGTTTCGTACCCATTCCCAAGCTCCAAGAAACGTCGTAATAGTGGGAATGTGTTTTGGATATGCCATGAGTGGTTCCCATACGACTATGTGTTTTCTCAAAATTTATTATAAATTAAAAATTAAAATAAATCTATACTAATATTCTTAGAATTACATTTATATATTTATCACTTTTTTAATGTGAGATAACACTTTTAATGTTAGAAGTTTGGACTATTCGATGCAATGCTTTTTATTTTTATCTTTAACTCTATGCATATTCTTAATTCAAATAAAATCACATCAATGGCCCAAATCCATGGTTAAATTGTAGGCAACACACAACAGAAAGGAATATTGAAGTCAATTGTGACATCCTTTGCTCATATTGAATATGTGTGTAGAGCTCACTTGTTTCCTTTGCTCATATTGAAGATTTGTGTAGAGCTCACTTGTTTTTTATGGAACAACTTGATGCCATGCTTTTTTATTTTTATCTTTAACTCTATGCATATTCTTAATTCAAATAAAATCACATCAATGACCCAAATCCATGGTTAAATTGTAGGCAACACACAATGGAAAGGAATATTGAAGTCGATTGTGACATCCTTTTCTCATATTGAATATGTGTGTAGAGCTCACTTGTTTCTGTTGCTCATATTGAAGATGTGTGTACAACTCACTTGTTTTTTATGGAACAACTTGCAGTGGGAGAAAGATAAATTCTCTTTGAACATAGCAGCATATTTCATTAGCAAGAGTTGTCCAAAGTCCAAGATAGCCATCCAATAAGTATCCCCTTTCTCTCATCTTTTATTTTCAAGGCCACCGCTATGCATGACTTAGTCATGATTTTTGAGAGCATATTTGTTTTATGTACAGGTTGGAGAGTGCAAAGTATGACAGTGGTGTTATAACTATGTCATCCAAGAATCTATTAAATCTATTTACTTACATATATGATATGGGTGACATCATTCACTAAACCTTACAACATTTCTACAAGATCAACATACATATGAGATATTTTTTGTTACAAATGAATTGGATAAATTATTGGATATATTGGTTGAAACCAGAACAAAAGTAGTTTGAAGGTAATTCCATGAGATTTATGGCCCACTTCAATTCTTCTTAATATTATGTGTGTGTGGTTGAACATCAAATATAAATAATTTTCTAAATGGCTAAGTCCTCTACTCTCTTTGTTTTGCAATTGTAACTATCTAATGCTATTGCATTATTAGATGTGAAAAGTACTATAAGTGTTCATTTGGAATGGGAAATAATTTATAGAAACTTTATACAAGATACATGGATTTTATGTTTGCTCTTTTGTGATATGTTTGTGGAGTTTTTGGACATTTTCTCTTTTGTGATATGTTAGTGATTTTTTTCGAACATCGTTCCACATATAAGAAAAAGTTAAATACAATGATATTAGCATGCCTCCGAAGAAAGGGAAAGTAAAATTTGAGAGGATATTGGTTATGTTGTTTGAATTTAGAGATGTTTTGTGTGTGTTTAGATGGAATATGAATATTTATCAAAGGTTTAGATATGGTTGTTAATTATGGGTTATTTTGGTTAGTTGGATATTATGGAATAGAGTGTGGAAATTACTTAAATGAATTCTCTCTAAATTCCCAATCCCCAATCTTATCATCATGTTACTAAATTTATTATGTAGGTTTAGATTTAAAAAACAATTAGAGAATTATATGTGAAGAAAAAATGTGTCCTATCCATGATTGATGACAAAGGTGCTTAGGTAGAATGCAAGTTGAGGATTGAAATAAATGTTGTCTAGATATAATATCTCTGTTATTTTTCATATTTGGGTTATTGAACCCTTGAATATGTGGTGCTTACAAATCAATGTAAACAAACAACTTTTCCTTCCTAAGGCCACATATACTATTTCTATGAAGTCAATTGTTTAGAAAATGCCCAATATATGACTAATAAATATGATGAAACCATATTATGAACATAGGTTTGTATTTCCCACATGCCAATGTCAATGCAGAATGCAAGCGTACAGTGATTAATCACTATAAGAGTCAAATTCCATTATGCAATGTCCTCAGAATTGGAATTATTGCCCAAAACTAAGATGATAACTTCCATGTAGAGCATGTTCCATTGTTGATTGATTGGTAGACTTAGTTGATTTGCATGTAATTACTCAGAACTCTAGGCCATGTAATAAAGACATCAATTTGGCCAATTGTAAAGTTTGTTGGAACCTGAGGTTTTGATGGTTCATCACACCTCTACTAGAGACAGTTAGTCGAATGGTTGACTAACTACTAGAGATAGTTGGTCGAATGATCAACTAACAATTGGATATAGTTGGTTGAATAATCAAATAACAACTGGAGATATTTGGTCGAGTGTTCAACTAAATTACATAAAAGATGGATTCCAATATTGATCTAGTTGTTTTGAATGGACTTAACTAAGCTATCTCGGAACCAGATATGGAGACTTTTCTAAAACAAAAGGGGATCTAACAGTATACTAAGGTTACTATTCCAAATCCAAAGGATGATGAGGTGGATTTCTCCATTGATGGGAAGAAAGATGAGGTTGTTGGGGTCATTACAACCTACATTTATTGTGATATTCACTTTCATACAAGAAAGATCGACTTCCCTCATGAATTCTGGAAGAAGTTAAATTCTTTATTTGATAAAGTCGATGAGAGTCAAGTTATGCAGTTAGAAAAAGACTTGATCTCTCTTGATCCCCATTCCTTTGAAAGGGTTGAGGACTATTTTTCTCATGTTAAAGAGTTGCAGTTGATATTAGGAAAGTGTGAGAATAAACTTCATAAGAAATATGGACAACTCATTGAATTGTTCACGACGAATATGAGAACACCTTTTGATGTGTTTTGTTCCATGTTCCATACAAATTTGTAGACACACAAGGAAGACAGAAAGGACTATACATTTGATATATTTTATATCTTATTGAATAATGATCAATTCAAAATGCTTGATGAAGGGAATCTTGGTGGTAAACATTAGGCTCACTTTCTCAAGCACAAGGGGAAGATAAAATATAAGGAAAGAGGATGCTTTGATGATCCTATAAGCAAATAGGAATGTATTGGAAAAAGGGCTAGAGTGAATATTGATGAGTCGACGTCCACCCAAAAGAATTTAAAGAAGAAAACATGTCTCTACTATGGAAACATTGAACATGTGGAGAAAAAATGATGGAAGAATAGATCTAAATTGGAAGATAAGGTTAAGCATATTGAAGGTGATATGATGGTTGTGCGTCCATTGGGCGACAAATTTACCTGATATCTTTTTCCTGACAGGGAAAAATATGTTAGGGTCCTAACGTGCACATAGGTAGAGAAATATATTCGAATGTTATAAAGGTCAATATTAATAAGGCCTTTCAATAAAATAGAATAAGGCGGATGTAAGAAGACATAATAGAAGCTTCCGCTTCTAGAAGGATCTTCCTCTAGATGCTTCTCTTGATAGACATATTTAGTATAAATAAGGGTCGAGGGTATGAAAAACCCTAGCTTGGAGATTATTGTAACAAAGTGTTGCTCGACTAGAGGTTTCCCTCTCGAAGAGGCCCGTGAACATTGCTTTCTGAATCAAAGTGTTATTTATGTTGTTGTTCTTATATCATTTATGTGTTATTGTGGAGATTATGATGGTTATATTACTGTTATTTTGCCTTTTCTAGCATTTTATTTCTGTTTTGCATACTTTTTATATCTGGTATATTACAAGTGGTATCAGAGCACTTTCCTTGGCAGAAATTGTGGGATTTTTTTTCAGGGTAGAGACATATTCCGGTGTCTTTAAACCACATAGATATGTTGTTACGTGCACAAACCCGTGGTTGAGGGATTCATACACGCAGGAAATACAAGTGGTTCTTAAGCGCACATATGTTGGCCACCCTTGTAACCCCTGTTGGTACCCCTTCGAGTGGTAGCGCATCAGACAACACCTGTGTATAGATCGACCTAGATTTCCTAAATCCCTCTTTAGATAAATCGATCATCCGCTTGACGGATATAGTGTCATTGAGAACAACACTCGGGAAGATACTCTCTAGTACCTAGGTAGTCGGGTAGTACGGCTAAGGGTACGGTCTATCCTCCTTAGTTAGCGCCCTGAGATATTGGGCCGAGTACTATTGTTGCACCCCGCACATATATCTGAGAGCTATATCATAGGGAAAAACCTTGTTTGTAGAACCCTTGAATACCTAACCCTTGGGGGACATAAACATAAAAAAATTAAAACAGACAAGATCTATTGCCACGCAACTATGTTCGGGTTGCCAAATCAATACACTTTTCTTACTGGTTAAGCATTTGGGGATTTCATCACTACAATATTCTTCAAACTAGAGTATAACTCTGCATGTGTTAAAAAAAAAAAGTCTAGAAATTTTTTCACCATTATTTGAGACCTATTCCATTGGATTCATCTCTTCACCCTTATCACATTCATCCATATCATTTTTCAACAAAATTTTTGACCCCACCCGCCCCTTTTCAGTTCACCCATCCTCATGGCCCATACATGTAGCCAAGACCTATAAGCTTTCTTCAACACCTTGCAATATGGTCTCCTCGAGACCCAAAAAGAAGTGAAACAACTCAGTGCCAATTTTGCCTCCATCGATACATCCATCAATACAGCCATAAATACAACCATGCAGTCCTCAATGGAGGAAATCAAACAAGATCTGACCACCCAGCTTGAATCTATCTTTGCATCACTCTGCACCAAACTGAAGATCCCTACAGATGACCCTTTCTCTGACGCACCTCCAAAGACTGAAGGTGAACATTCCTCCCATTCCCATACCTTTCAGCACCATCACTTTCAACGTGACCTATGCCTTCTGCGGGTGGATGTGACCGAATTTGATGGCTCGGACCCCACTGGTTGGGTAACCCAAATGGAACATTATTTCTCTTTATATGGCATTATAGATGACTTGGCCAAACTCTGGTATGGTGTTCTCCATCTAGATCAAGAACGTTGGCAATGGTGGTAATGGAGAAAAACTTCCCGTCAAGGGTATATTGCTTGGACCCAATTTGTGACTGAGCTTTATGAACGCTTTGACACTGACACCAACCATTTGGGTCGTTTGACAAAGTTGAAACAATCAGGAACAATAGAAGACTTCATAGCTACCTTTGAGTGCCTGGCTTTTCGAACAGAGGGCATGACTGATGCTTTCTTTCGAGAGTGTTTTATTAGTGGCCTCAAGGATGGGATTCAGGCCCATGTCATCATGGCTCGACCTTTGAGTTGGGTGGATGCTACTAAAAGAGATAAAGAAGCATAATAGGTTGTATCCTATTAAAACCATAAACCCTCTTTTATCCCTCGCCCTAAACCCGTAAATCCCACTACTCCCTCTACCCCATTAAAGATCCAAAAATTGACCAAGGCTGAAATGGTTGAACGCCAACTCAAAGGCCTTTGTTATAATTGTGATGACAAATATTTTTTGGGCCATAAGTGTAAGGAACAAAATATTATTATGGCCATCTCTAAGGATATTTCGGAAGAGGATTTTGAAACTCCCCTTGTGTCTGAGTCACTTGAAATCACTGACATAACCCCTCCCTCATACCCTCCCGAAGTAGAACCGGTCATTTCCCTCAACGCTCTCACTGGCTTCTCCACTCCCCAAACCCTCAAGTTAATCGATTACATCAAGCATCAGAAGGTCATCATTCTGGTTGATAGTGGAAGCACCCATAATTTTATTCATTGCCGCATTGGCCAAGAAACTCATTGCTACATACATGCCGTCAACAATTTCCAAATCATGATTGCCAATGGTGGTTCCATGAAATGTCGAGGGTGTTGTGAAAATGTGCATCTCCAAATTGGTGACTACCACCTAAAATCCCATATGTTTTCTATCGACATGGGCGACTGTGACATTGTGTTGGGTACAGACTGGCTAAGGACTTTGGGTCCCATTCTCATGGATTTTAAGGAATTAACCATGCAATTCGACCAAGAAGGCCACCAATATAAATTCCAAGGCATCATTGTTGGTTCACCTGAGGTCATTAGTTCCCATCGCATGGAAAAGCTGCTCAAAAAAGGTCATTCTAGTGTCATTGCCCAACTCCATGCCATACAAGCAACAGAGACACCCCTGGTGCCGCAAGACCTCCAAGCCCTCCTTTCTAAACATCAAATGGTATTTTCCACTCCCCAAGGACTCCCTCCTTCCCGCGGTGTTCATGATCATTCCATTCCCCTTGTACTCGGAAGCCTTCCTCCCAATATCTGTCTGTATCGCCACCCATTTAAAAAAAAAAATGAAATTGAGAAAATGGTCCAGGAACTCCTTAATGCAAGCGTTATCCACCCTAGTACGAGCCCTTACTCTTCTCCTGTAGTCATGGTCCTAAATAAAGAATGTTCTTGGAGAATGTGTCTTGGCTTCCGTGTCCTCAACAAACTGACCATTAAAGACAAATTTCCCATTCCTGTCATTGATGACCTCCTGGATGAATTGAGTGGCACCCAATTCTTTACTAAACTTGATCTTCTCTTGGGCTATCACTAGATACATATGAAAGAGGCATACATTCCCAAGACGACATTTTGAACTCATGAGGGCCACTATGAGTTTTTGGTCATGCCCTTTGGCTTGTGTAATGCCCCCTCCACCTTCCAAAGCCTCATGAATCATGTCTTCCTTCCCTTTCTCCATCATTTTATCTTAGTTTTCTTTGATGATATCCTCATCTATAACAAAACCTAGACAAACCATCTTACTCATGTGGATCAAGTTCTCCATCTACCCTCTCAGCACCAACTTTTCCTGAAATAGTCTAAATGTTCTTTTGGTGCCTCAGAAGTAGAATACTTGGGTCATCTGGTTGGAAAGGATGGCGTCAGGGTGGATCCAAAAAAGATTGAAGCTATGCAAGACTGGCTGCACCCAAAGACTCTCAAAATATTGCGTGGATTTCTGGGCTTAACAGAGTATTATCTCAAGTTTGTTAAGAATTATGGAAAGATTGCAGCACCTCTCACTGCTCTCCTAAAAAAGAACTCTTTCACTTGGACTCCAGCCGCTGCTCAAGATTTTTAAACCTTAAAGATGGCCATGTGCACCACTTCGGTTCTGGCCCTTCCTAATTTCACAAAGACCTTTGTGTTGGAATGTGATGCCTCAGGGAAAGGAATCGGTGTTGTCCTTATGCAAGAGGGTCGACCTTTGGCCTTCACCAACAAGAAACTATTTGAAAGGAATCTGGGCAAACCCATCTATGAAAAGGAAATGTTGGCTATTCTGCATGTCGTTGATCTGTGGTGCCCTTATCTCTTGGGACAACGTTTCCAAATTAAGATAGACCATCAAAGCCTCAAGTATTTTCTAGAACAATGCATTTCCTCCCCAGAGCAACAAAAATGGGTGACTAAGCTCTTTGGATATGATTATGAGATCATTTACAAGAAAGGCAAAGACAATGTGGTGGCAGATGCACTGTTCCGAAAATATGAAGAAGAAGGATCCCTTTTTTTTCTTTCCTTCATTGTACCAGATTGGCTCCAATCTGTTCGCTGGGAATTGGTACAAGATCCCAAAAGTTCGCATTTGATCCAGCAATTGCATACCAATGCTCCAGCTCCCCCAAGGTACTCTTGGCTTCATGATGAGCTTTGATACAAAGGTCGTTTGTATTTAAGTAAACAATCAAAGCTGAAATCCACTGTACTTTTTGAGCTTCATGCTACACCCACAACAGGGCACTCCGGGTTGACCAAAACCTATGACAGGGTCAAACATTCTTTTTTCTGGGATGGTATGAAACAGGGCATCTGTAATTTTATCTCTAAATGGGATGTGTGTCAACGCAACAAGGGAGAAACAGTCAAATCTCTGGGCACACTACAACCGCTTTCGATTCCACCTGCTATTTGGAAGGATATATCTATGGACTTTATTGCTGGCTTACCCAAATCGGGAAATAAATCAGTCATAATGGTGGTTATGGATCGCCTTTCCAAGTATGCTCATTTTTGCGCTCTTCAACACCCATTTACTGGATCCACGGTGGCTCAAATTTTCATGGAACAGGTCTTCAAGCTTCATGGCATGCCGCACTCTATTGTTTCTAATCATGACCCAACTTTCACAAGCAATTTTTGGCAAGAACTGTTCAAGCTATAGGGCACCCAATTGCATCTCAGCATAGCTTATCATCCCAAGACTAATGGTCAAACGGAAGTTGTCAACAAGTGTTTGGAAACATATCTTAGGTGTTTTTCCTCTGAAAAGAAAAATCAGTGGGCTCAATGGTTACCCCTAATTGAATGGTGGTACAACACTTCCTACCATACAACCACACACATGACTCCTTTTGAAGCATTATATGGACAAAATCCACCTTCAATTCTCTCATACTTATCGAGTACCTCGAAGGTCCAGGCGGTTGACCAAACACTTACAGTTCGAGAGGATATTCTTCGTACCCTCAAAGAGAACTTGGTCATGGCACAAAATCGCATGAAGAAACAAGAAGATCAAGGTCGCTCTGAACGTCAATTTGCATAAGGGGATCAGGTGTTTCTGCGACTGCAACCATACAAGCAAAATTCCCTCAAGGCTGAGCATTGTCAGAAACTAGCGCCCAAATTTTATGGTCCTTGTACAGTTCTCAAGCGTGTGGGACAAGTTGCCTATCAGTTAGCTCTGCCCATTCATTCGAAGCTACATCTTTTTTTTTATGTTTCATGCTTAAAGAACGTGATTGGAACTAGGTGCAAAATTTAAACCAACCTTCCCGAGTTAGCTGAAGAAGGATCCATTTGGCTACAGCCAGAAGCAGTTTTGGACCAGCGTGAGCGTCGCCTCGGTTAAAGAACCATCAAGGAAGTGTTAGTCCAGTGGAAAGATACAACTCCAGCAGAGTCCACTTGGGAACCAACTACCATTCTACAACAGTTTCCACATCTCAAGCCTTGAGCACAAGGTTGTTTTTAAGGGGGAAGACATGTTAGGGTCCTAACTCGCACATAGGTAGAGAAATATATTCAGATGTAATAAAGGTCAATATTAATAAGGCTTTTCAATAAAATAGAATAAGGCGGATGTAAGAAGACCTAATAGAAGCTTCCGCTTCTAGAAGGATCTTCCTCTAGATGCTTCTCTTGATAGACATATTTAGTATAAATAAGGGTCAAGGGTATGAAAAAACCTAGCTTGGAGATTATTGTAACAGAGCATTGCTCGACTGGAGGTTTCCCCCTCGAAGAGGCCTGTGAACATTGCTTTCTTAATCAAAGTGTTATTTCTGTTGTTGTTCTTATATCATTTATGTGTTATTGTGGAGATTATGTTGGTTATATTACTGTTATTCTGCCATTTCTAGCATGTTATTTATGTTCTGCATACTTTTTATATCTGGTATATTACAAAAGAACTAGCATTGAAATAAAGTGTTGTAGGAAACAAGAAATATTCTCTTTCATTTTTATAGAGGTGACACTCCTCTCTTGATATATGGAATATTATTCTTATGATCTCATGTGCATGCAATGGTGAGTTATAAATAGAAAACCCCGATGAATCTCCAAAAAAAACTCATATAGAATATTTACTTGTAAAGCACATTATCTCATTCAATAACAAGGAATAAATATGACTGGAAAATATTTTATCTACGAGGTTTGCTTTGAATAGATATTTTTCCTTTGTTTTTAAAATAATGTGAATTCAAAATCAACTTTAACTTTGTAAGATGAAATAAAGAAAATGGAAAAATCATCAAAGAACTATAAAGGGATGATTTGTTAATATAAAAGAGTTTGAAAAGCATAATGTTCTCAAGAATCCATTGATAAGAAGAGGTAGAGTCTTGAATTTTTGAATCCCTGGTCTGTTGGAGAGGTCCCTCCTTAATGTCCGTAGGGGTCTTGCCACGTTCTTCATTTCCATTGATCATGTTACCTTCGCATGGAGAATTTGTGCCTTGATTTATTGACGCATATACTGAATGTTGTGGATGAGAGAGATACTTTAAGTTGTATTTCAAGCTCCATTTCATCCATCCATCATTTCAAGGAGACCAAATAAAGTTCAAATTCCCCCAATTTTGCTAAAATTTGTTGGAGCGTAGAGCAATTGGCTTGAGAAATATCCTCATGACGTCATAGAATTTCTTTGAAGTCATTCCAATAAGATTCCATCACTATCCATTATAACAATCAGCCAAAAAACCTCTGAGGAAAGTGAGATAACACTTTTAATGTCAGAAGTTTGGACTATTTGATGCAATGCATTTTTTTTTATCTTTAACTCTATGCATATTCTTAATTCAAATAAAATCACATCAATGGCCCAAATCCATGGTTAAATTGTAGGCAACACACAATGGAAAGGAATATTGAATTCGATTGTGACATCCTTTTCTCATATTGAATCTGTGTGTAGAGCTCACTTGTTTCCTTTTCTCATATTGAAGATGTGTGTAGAGCTCACTTGTCTTTTATGGAACAACTTGATGCAATGCTTTTTTATTTTTATCTTTAACTCTATGCATATTGTTAATTCAAATAAAATCACATCAATGACCCAAATCCGTGGTTAAATTGTAGGAAACACACAATGGAAAGGAATATTGAAGTCGATTATGACATCCTTTTCTCATATTGAATATGTGTGTAGAGCTCACTTGTTTCTGTTTCTCATATTGAAGATGTGTGTACAACTCACTTGTTTTTTATGGAAAAACTTGTAGTGGGAGAAAGATAAATTTTTATTTGACCATAGCACCACTTTATCAGAGATTACATATTTCATTAGCAAGAGTTGTCCAAAGTCCAAGATAGCCATCCAATAAGTATCCCCTTTCTCTCATGTTTTATTTTCAAGGCCACCACTATGCATGAGTTAGTCATGATTTTTGTGAGCATATTTGTTTTATGTACAGGTTGGAGAGTGCAAAGTATGATGGTGGTGTTATAACTATGTCATCCAAGAATCTATTAAATCTAGTATTTACTTACATATATGATATGGGTGACATCATTGACCAAACCTTACAACATTTCTACAAGATCAACATACATATGAGATAATTTTTGTTACCAATAAATTGGACAAATTATTGGATATATTGGTTGAAACCAGAACAAAAGTAGTTTGAAGGTAATTCCATGAGATTTATGGCCTGCTTCAATTCTTCTTAATATTATGTGTGTGCGATTGAACATCAAATATAAATAATTTTCTAAATGACTAAGTCCTCTACTCTCTTTGTTTTGCAATTGTAACTATCTAATGCTATTGCATTATTAGATGTGAAAAGTACTATAAGTGTTCATTTGGAATGGGAAATAATTTATAGAAACTTTATACAAGATACATGGATTATATGTTTKCTCTTTTCTGATATATTTGTGGAGTTTTTGGACATTTTCTCTTTTGTGATATGTTAGTGATTTTTTTCGGACATCGTTCCACATATAAGAAAAAGTTAAATACAATGATATTAGCATGCCTCCGAAGAAAGGGAAAGTAAAATTTGAAAGGATATTGGTTATGTTGTTTGAATTTAGAGATTTTTTGTGTGTGTTTGGATGGAATATGAATATTTATCAAAGGTTTAGATATGGTTGTTAATTATGGGTAATTTTGGTTAGTTGGAGATTATGGAATAGAGTGTGAAAATTATTTAAATGAATTCTCTCTAAATTCCCAATCCCCAATCTTATCATCATGTTACTAAATTTATTATGTAGGTTTGAGATTTCAAAAACAATTAGAGAATTATATGTGAAGCAAAAATGTGTCCTATCCATTATTGATGACAAAGGTGCTTAGGTAGAATGCAAGTTGAGGATTGAAATAAGTGTTGTCTAGATATAATATCTTTGTTATTTTTCATATTTGGGTTATTGAACCCTTGAATATGTGGTGCTTACAAATCAATGTAAACAAACAACTTTTCCTTACTAATCCCGCATATACTATTTCTATGAAGTCAATTGTTTAGAAAATGCTCAATATATGACTAATAAATATGATGAAACCATATTATGAACATAGGTTTGTATTTCCCACATGCCAATGTCAATGCATAATGCAAGCGTACAATGATTAATCACTATAAGAGTCAAATTCCCTTATTAAATGTCGTCAGAATTGGAATTATTGCCCAAAACTAAGATGATAACTTTCATGTAGAGCATGTTCCATTGTTGATTGATTGGTAGACTTAATTGATTTGCATATAATTACTCAGAACTCTAGGCCATGTAATAAAGACATTAATTTGGCCAATTGTAAAGTTTTTTGGAACCTGAGGTTTTGATGGTTCATCACACCTCTACTAGAGACAGTTAGTCGAATGGTTGACTAACTACTAGAGATAGTTGGTCGAATGATCAACTAACAACTGGATATAGTTGGTTGAATAATCAAATAACAACTGGAGATAGTTGGTCGAGTGTTCGACTCAATTACATAAAAKATGGATTCTAATATTGATCTAGTTGTTTTGAATGGACTCAACTATGCTATCTTGGAACCAGATATGGAGACTTTTCTAAAACACAAGGGGATCTAGCAGTATACTAAGGCTACTATTCCAAATCCAAAGGATGATGAGGTGGATTTCTCCATCGATGGGAAGAAAGATGAGATTGTTGGGGTCATTAAAACCTACATTTTTTGTGAGATTCACTTTCATACAAGCAAGATCGACTTCTCTCATGAATTCTGGAAGAAGTTAAATTATTTATTTGATAAAGTCTATGAGAGTCAAGTTATGTAGTTAGAAAAAGACTTGATCTCTGTTAATCCCCATTCCTTTGAAAAGATTGAGGACTATTTTTCTCATATTAAAGAGTTGCAGTTGATGTTAGGAAAGTGTGATAAGAAAATTCATAAGAAATATGGACAACTCATTGAATTGTTCCTGACAAATATGAGAACACCTTTTGATGTTTTTTGTTCCATGTTCCATACAAATTGGTAGGCACACAAGGAATATGGAAAGGACTATACGTTTGATATATTTTATATCTTATTGATTAATGATCAATGCAAAATGCTTGATGAAGGGAATATTGGTGGTAAACATCAGTCTCACTTTCTCAAGCACAAGGGGAAGATAAACTATAAGGAAAGAGGATGCTTTGATGATATTGTAAGCAAATAGGAATGTATTGAAAAAAAGTCTAGAGTGAATATTGATGAGTCGACGTCCACCCAAAAGAATTGAAAGAAGAAAACATGTCTCTACTATGGAAACATTGAACATGTGGAGAAAAAATGATGGAAGAATGGATCTAAATTGGAAGATAAGGTTAAGCATATTGAAGGTGATATGATGGTTGTGCGTCAATTGACCGACAAATTTACCTGACATATTTTTCCTGACAGGGGAAAAGAACTAACATCGAGATAAAGTGTTATAGGAAACAAGAAAGATTCTTTTTCATTTTTATAGAGGTGGTACTCCTCTCTTGATATATGGAATATTCTTCTTATGATCTCATGTGCATGCAATGGGTGAGTTATAAATAGAAAACCCCAATGAATCTCCAAAAAAATCTTATATAGAATATTTACTTGTAAAGCACATTATCTCATTTAATAACAAGGAATAAATATGACTGGAAAATATTTTATCTACGAGGTTTGCTTTCAATATATATTTTTCCTTTGTTTTTAAAATAATGTGAATTCAAAATCAACTTTAACTTTGTAAGATGAAATAAAGAAAATGGACAGATCATCAAAGAACTATAAAGGGATGATTTTTTAATATAAAAGAGTTTTAAAATCATAATGTTCTCAAGAATCCATTGATAAGAAGAGGTAGAGTCTTGAATTTTTGAAGGCCTGGTCTATTGGAGAGGTCCCTCCTTAATGTTTGTAGGGGTCCTACCACGTTATTCATTTCCATTGATCATGTTACCTTCAGATGGAGAATTTGTGCCATGATTTATTGACGCATATACTGTATGTTGTGGATGAGAGAGATACTTTAAGTTGTATTTCAAGCTCCATTTCATCCATCCATCATGTCAAGGAGACCAAAGAAAGTTCAAATTCCCCCAATTTTGCTAAAATTTGTTGGAGCGTAGAGAAATTGGCTTGAGAAATATCCTCATGACATCATAGAATTTATTTGAAGTCATTCCAAGAAGAGTCCATAACTATCCACTATAACAATTAGCCAAAAAACCTCTGACCCATAGGGTTTCCAATCCCAAATCTAAAGATAACAAAAAAA
>ML782523.1:185968-197906 GCA_009831015.1 Picea engelmannii | reverse complement strand
TTTTTTTCCATCAACACATAGTAATCGTGCATTTATGGTGAAGTAATTTAATTCTACACTTCTTTTTATTATTTAATAATGTTGAATTTATTTGGTGATATTATTAACATTCATTTGAACTTATTTGGTTACATTATTTGTGGTTTAAAGTATATGTAAATGTATTTGGTGAATTTTTTTTACGATGCACACATGATCAAGGGATTATGTGGTGGGTCTCATATGTATAATTTTTCCAGATTATGTGGCGGATGTCATATGTATAAGTTTTCCATACTAGTACTATGAGTCTCACACCCCATGGGATTTGAACAAGGGTAGATGGTGACAATCAATATTGTTGAACTTATTTGATAACATTATTTAGGGTTTAAAGTACTTATACGGTAAACAAGAATTTATGGTGGCACAATTTTAATTTCACATTTTTTAATATTCAATATGGAATTTATTTATTAATATTTAATATGGAATGTATGTTAATAATAAGGTTTATGTTCTCAATTCCAACTCTACAATACTATTTGATATTGAAATTTGATATTCAATTTGAAGTGTATTAAAATTCTCCAACCCTTAAATCATAAAATTTTATAATAACCTAGTGTGTCATTTTCTCCTTCCTTGTAGGTATAAACTTCAAGGTTAAAAGGGCTATGAATATTTATAAATGAGGATTTTATTCCAATAGATCAAGTTGAATCAAGGAAGGAAGGTCAAAAGGTAAAAGAACTCATGAATGTAGGAAAACGAGAAATAATTAGAAATAAAAAGTGATTATTAAAGATAAATATCAAAGTAATAATAATAAATATGAGTTTGGTACACCTACGATCCTATCTTGGAAGTAAAATCATGAAGATGGGTGTCTATTTTTCTTGTTTTATGAGAAAAACAACTATATTTTCACAAGTTCTTTAACTTCCAGTATACAAAAGTATTTATTTATTTATTTAGAATTTCACTTTATAGTAAAAACAAAACTTGTGAACAATTTTGTTAGCTTTCCACTTACTATTTTTCAAATTATTTATATTGAGGTTTGATATGTCAATTTGGCAATTATTTAATACTATGTTCCTTAAACATGAAAGGAATGATAATGAGTTATTTTTTCTCCCAAGAATGGATCTATTATTAAAAAATTTCTTTTGACAAACGAAATGTATTGCAACAATCTACAAAGACTCTATTTTATTACGACTATAATTTTGAATCTAACGGATGAATATTAGAATTTCTAGTAATTTTGAATCTAACGGATGAATATTATAATTTCAAGAATTTTTTGAAGTTGACCAAGCTGAAAAAGATTTTAAACACATGTTTCCCCCCACCTTGTATCTATCTTAATTTTTACATAAAAGTAAAATCTAAAAATACCCTTTTGAAAAGAATAGTTTAAGGATTCTGAATATAATTTTTTCTAAATTTTCCACTGTGTATTTTTAGAGATACAGATATTTCATTTCATTTAATCATAATGTCACCTAAAAATATTGTGCAGTGATTTTTTTATAACATTAAATAAAATTAGATAAAAATAATGAAAATGAAAACAAATTATATCCATCAAAAGTAGATTCAATTTTGCAAATGTTGGTATCAATTTTGAAACTAAATTATGAGTATTTGCAGGAGTCTGCAACCTCCAAAGTTCAGGTAAGCTAGAGGGAATTCTCAAGTTCATGCAAGTAGTCCCATTCACTGGTTTCAGGCCGAAAGAAAGATTTTTCGGTTGAAATATGCAATTCTAACAAAATCCTTCACAAATAAATGATTTCCTATCTTTTCAGTCGAAACAATTATTTTTCGGCTGAAAGGTGGGTGAGAGAATTCCGTCGGCCAGAAACAATGAAAATACACGTCGTTTCGTTTCACTTGGTGCCATCTTGTAGTTTTCCATAGGGTAAATATCCCACGCTAAGTTGGATCCTAGGTGAAATTGATATTATATTACTTCTTGAACCTTGAGAATTTGAAGAATCTATAGTCCCTAGCATAGAAGGTTCTATCCCAGGGTCAACATGGAATAAGATATCCTCTTGTAGAACCATTGGAGGCATAACTTGTTACATAAAAAAGAACATTTATCCTTATATTAGGTTTCACAAGAAACACCCTTTCAATCTATACATATCGATGGATATTTTAGACATTAATATTAAAACAATTTATTTAGAAATATATCATTTTGTGCCTATAAATTATACCTTTTATAAGAAAACAATTTAGATTAAAAAAAAAGTTTCCATATAATGGCTTAGAACATGATATTTATAGTCTAAGAATTGAATGTATTTTCCTCTTGGTCAGGGACTTTAATGCTAGAACAACAAGTAACCAAGCTATAATCCTAAACAACATCTCCAATCCTAACCCTCTATGGTTAGATGAGGACCTTGTTTTATCTCATAGATACAAAAGACACTTTGAAGATTTAGGTGAAAATTTGTTTGGTCTATGCAGTTATTGAGACATGTTATTTTACAATGGTCTAATGAAGTGTTCAAAATCTAATTGGATGACTTGTATTCATGGGTTTGGTGGTAGTGTTGTAGATCATGTTATATTTTATATCCTCATATATAAAACCAAATAGTTAATTTTGACATCTTAAATTACCATGAGCTAGACTCGGAGAATAGATCCTTAATCCCAAATCTAAATTTTTATTTGCATAATAATCTCATATGAGAAAAAATTAATAATTAAAATATCTTGATCTTCGACAATTTTTTTTTTCTAAAGGATATAAAAAGGGAATTAAATCCTAATAAGTAATAAAAATATTGAAGACTTCTATCATAGATTTACAACAACACTCCCAACTTGTATAAACAAGTACTCTCTCGAAGTTTCATTTACAAAGGAAAAATGAGTGGCCAGCCCTTGGTAGGATAAAGAATGTTAAAATTTCTAGAAAAGCCACTAGGGAAACCTCTAAAAAGTCCCTAAAACATGACAAGATAAATAGTTACAAATTCCTAACTAAAATAGAAAAAGATATATGTATGTATGTATGTAAAGAATATTTTACACCTTTCTAAATTTGATCCTAAAAACTTCTAGAGGTAAATCTAACTTGAAAGATGAAGAAAATAATATGATTTCCTTGAGGGACTAGGATTTTGTACCTTAAACAACTTTATGAATTCCCTGATGTCATGGAAAAATTCAAACCCTTATTACAAACAAAAAGGATTTTACTTTGGAAGATAGAGTTTGGGGTTAAATGACTGACAAAAGAGAAAGCTAAGGACATCAAAGGCTATCAAGAAAAAATCCTAAAAATTGGAGGACATGTCCTTATCCCTCAAATTCACAAGCTCTTCAAATTGGCAATGAAACATGGTTTCCCTAAACCATGGACTCAAAGCCTTATTATCCCTATTTTTAAAAGAAGGGATAAAACAACCCCTCAAATTATAGAACCACTATGATTAGCCTTTTTCTAGCCAAGTTATATGGAATTATTCTGGAAAAGAAGATTAGCATTTGGTTAGAAAGTCGTGGAAAATGAGATAAAGA
Source organism: Picea engelmannii (assembly GCA_009831015.1). Classification (NCBI taxonomy): domain Eukaryota; kingdom Viridiplantae; phylum Streptophyta; class Pinopsida; order Pinales; family Pinaceae; genus Picea; species Picea engelmannii. Next base: position 194,375 of record ML782523.1, on the reverse strand, counting down.
CTATGTCAGTTTTAGATGTTATCATTCAATTGTGGAAAACTTAGTTATGCTCAGAATCATATCATAGGAATGTCATAATAATAAAAACCCATCTCATATGTTTCTTCGTTGACTTTAGGAAATATTTTGACACACTGCTTAGAAATAACCTTTGGAATAGATTAGAAGAGTTAAAGGTTCCTTTTGAGTTGAGAGTTGTTGTGATAAGGTTGTATGAGAATGGTATTGCTAAGTTTAGGAAAATCAAGGGTTGGTCAAAATAAATAAATTGTAATATAGAAGTTGAGCAAGGTTGTCCTCTATCCTCTACCCATTTTGGCATTTGCATTGACATGTTAGAGGTATGTTTGAAATAATTAGGTTGTGTTGGCACAATTTTAGCTAGAATAGTCATCATCCTTTTTATTTATGTTTCCATTGTTGTTATGATAGAGAGTTGTCCTTTTGATCTCGATAAGCAACTAAGACTTCTCAAGGATTTCCATTCTAGAATGGGTATGTCAATAAACATTGATAAAACAAAAGTTATGATAATGAAATACAAAAAGACCACTTACACTGATTTTGTGTATGAGATAACAACTTAGACAAAGTTACTTCATACAAATATGATTTATAAATTGCCATGGATATTCCACAAATTGTTTTTGTCACAATAGATTTTGTAATATTCTAAAATCTTAGATTATGCAAATTGTTTCCTTAAATCCTAGATTAATTATTATTATTAGTTTAGTTCTTGAATTTATGAAAATATCTAAAATACAAAAATGAAAGAAGAGGACAATGAACATACCATCCACGAATATGAACACAATATGTATATTGGGAAACTTGATACAGGAGAAAACTCATCTAAAAAGTGAGGCATATACTATGTTTTCTTTTCTTTAGTAATGAAAAAGTAGGTACAATGAAAGTGGCACTCACTATGGAGTTGCCTTTGACATTGTTTCATAAACCGCTATTACCGAATCCATACCTCCTCTGTTATGCTCTCAAAATACCTAAAACAAATTCTCAACTATGGAACAAGTACAATGCTAAAGAATGGAATCATGTCTCCTCCTAGTGGCCTAGTATTTAAAATAGCCTGATAGTCCTCTAGGGTTAGGGTTTTTGCATCCTCAATTCTCAATTAGTGAAAAAAATTTGGAACTTCTAGAATCTTCTTGAAATTCTACACATGGCTAGCCCCAAATTTGTGAGTAATGGGGGATGATGTGGTATCCACTCTTACCATAGTGGTAAAAAAGGTAGGTCAACTTTCAAGAGGCATAACTTTCATATACGAGCTCCAATTGAGGTGATTTTCACACCATTAGAAAGGTATAGGTCTATAGAATAATGTCAAGGGGCTAGGAACTATGCTGGCAAGTTTTTTACCCAAAAAAATCCATTTATGGATCAAAATGTCTCAGGAAGGTTCCAAATTGGGACCTACCACTAAAATGGACCCCACAAACTAATTCCTCCAAATTTTCAACCTAGAAGTACCAAGATAGATGAAAATTTATGTATTGATCCAATCTAGATCATACCTGCCCATTAGAGAGGATTTTGGTCCCCAAAATATTTTACTGAATGAGGTGAGGAAATTTTTCATCTACCTTCTCCCTGGGGTACCATTTTCCCTTTCCTGAAAGTTGTCCTTTCAACCAAATTTTCCAAAGGTCATGTTGCCCCTATCTAGTAGTTCTAAAAGTCATCTACAAAACCATATGTTTTTCCAACTCTGCCTAAGATTTTGGTGCTAAGTCCTCTATGGTAGGTAGGAATTGATCCTCAATTTCTTGATCCAACATGGAAATCTCATAGAGTTTCATATTATCCACATTCACTATTGATTAAATGTGCATATATGGGGGTAGACTGAGTCTGTAGGCATTATCGACCACCTTCTCCAATACTTCAAAAGGAACATACCAAAAAGTCTTGATATTTTTTCCAGGACACTATAGTCTCTCCTTATTCAATTGTAACCAAATTTTGTCTCCCAATTTGAATGTTTTTTCATTTATGTGTTGATCATGTCTGGATTTTTACCTATATCGTGACTTCTTCAACATCTATTGTACTTGAAAATGGATCTACCTAATATTTTCAACAAAATTATATGCTTTCATAACTTCTCCTATGACATCTTCCCTCACTCCTCTTTGTTATCCATAAACAACATCCAAGGGCGAAGGTGGAAAATATCAAAGAAAGTTTTGAAAGGGGACTTACTAGTAGAAATATGGAATATTATATTATAAGAGTGTTGAATGTAGATTATATTTTCATCCCATGTCTTTGGATGCTTCTAATTGTAACCCCTCTAAAGTTGTACCAAATTATTGTTAACTACTTATGTCTACCCATCTGTCTATGGATGGAATGTTGTATATATCTTAGACTTAGTTTCCATCTTATCCCAAAGTGTAGTCCAAAAGGTACTGAGAAATGTGGTATCCCTATTGAAGATGATGCTCCTTGGTATCCCAAAGTGCACCCAAGCCTATTCAAAGAACATGTTCTCTTATTCTTATCCTTTTATGGTCTTTTTACAAGGCATAAGAATGCACATCTTGTTGAACCTATCAACTACCACAAAAATATAGTCATGTCCCTTCCTAGTTGTTGGAAAACCACCCACAAAATGCATGGGAATGCTTTCACAAGGTCGAGTGGGTATAGGTAAGGGATGGTATAGACCTTGCTTCCTATCACTAGGCTTGTCGGTATAATGAAGAATGCATCCTCTAATATATTAAGCTACATATTCTTGTATTTTGGGCCAATACACATACCTTTGTAAGTTAGCAACCGTCTTCCCAACACCAAAATGTCATGCAACCTTGGAGGTGTGAGCCTCTCTAATAAGATGCAATATTTCACATTTAGGAACAAAAACCTTGTCTATCTTGTAGAGCAACCCATTCTGGAGATGATAGTCATCCTTACCATCACCTTCTTCTACACATTTTTTTTGTTGTAGCTACTGAAACATCTTTTTAAAGTCCTCATATTCAATGTATTCCTCTTTGTATGCATCATGGGTGAAAGGCTCCATGTTCCTAAGAGTTCCCGAAGTTGTAATCTTGGATGTGGGTGTCCTTGAAAGCATTTCTTCCAACTTATTAATTTTACCCTTCTTATACTTGATTCCTAGAAGAAATTGTTGCAAAAAAACCATCTACTTTTAATGTTTGGCAGTTTGAAGCTTACGCTAGGCCTACAAATACTGCAGTGATTGGTGATCAGTGTGGATAATGGTTTCCTTCCGCATTAGATAGTGCTTCCACTTCTTAACATCTTGAACTAGAGCATAGAGTTCCTTATCATACGTAGGGTAGTTCAAAAATACCCCATGAAACATCTTGGAATGATAACATACTGACTTACATCCTTGCATCAAAGCTTCTCCCATAGCATACCCACTTGCTTCTCCACTTTGAAAGGCTTCTACAAGTTAGGTAATGTGAGAACTGGTGCTTGGATAATATTTCATTTTAGCTCGTACAAATATTTCTATCAATTATTTCCCCACTATAAACTCTTACCATTTGTTGTTATGGAATGGAGTGGTGCAAATACCACTGAAAAGGATGTGATGAACTTCCATAGGTACTATGCTATGCTAACAAATCTCCTAACTTCAATGGAATTAGTAGGAACTAACCACTTCATGATGACCTCCCTCTTTGTGGGATCTATCTTGAGTTCCCCTACACCAATCATGAACCCCAAATACACCAATGGTTGGTTGTTGAGAAAACTCACATTTCTTGAAGTTAGCTAGTAGTTGGTTCTTTTTCAAGGTTTCTAACACCTGCATGATATGTGAGATGTTCTCTTCTCAGATAGAGCTATAAAAAATATGTCATCCAAATACAATATTACAAATGAATATAAATAGGGATGCAATACATCATTCATCAATCACATAAATGTAGTTGGTGCATTAAATAAACCAAAAGGCATGACCAACCATTCATACAGACCTTGCCTTGTCTTGAAGGAAGTCTTCCAAGTGTCTTCTTATTTAATTTTTACATGGCGGTATCCCAATTTGAGATCCAACTTGATGAAATACTCGGTCTTCTCCAAATGATATAACAAATCATCAATCATGGGAAGAGGCTACTAATTGTCTTGTGTGATTTGGTTCAAATATGTGTAGTCAATACACATTTGTCAAGTCCCATCCTTCTTGGGTACTATGAAGATAGGTGACCCAAAAGGTGAGGTGTAACGCAGATCCCCGACCCTCGGGCCAGAATCCGCTACAGGATCGTTCTAAAATTCCCTTGAGTCGAAATGGATCCTTTTGTTCCCTACTGGAACCTCAACATTCGATCCATAGGTCTTGCTGAAACCCCACCTGTGTGAACATACACCAGGCATGAACTTTCATCTCCTCACGGCCTTCAAACATGACCGCGATCTTTTCCCGCAAAGTAAATTCGGGTTTCGGGACTTCCTGAGTCCTAATGTTGAGAACCTCTACCTTCTCGATCCTCCGAATGCCGAAATGCCGAATTTTCGGCCTATGCGACCACCTACCCCATGAACACACACCTCTTTCGGGATTTCGGGGTTTCTAATGCCGAAATGCCCCTGTTCCTTGCCTTCGGGATTCCTGAAATGTCGAATCTCGTATCTCCAAAATGCCACTCCCTGTATTTCTCCTCCAAGGATTTCCTTTCCACGGCTTTTCGCGTTTCGTGATTTCGGAGTTTCAACGCCGAGGTGTCGTCTCTCTGGTCCTCGGAACTCCCAAATTACCGAATTCTGAAATATTGATACCTAGTGTGACTGCATCCTCACTCTCTTCTATGTTGTATTTCACAACTTCGAGGTTTTCATTCCCAAAGGCCCGGATTCCTTGTCCTCAGGATTTCCGAAATCCCAATACCTGGTGCGACTGCAGCCTCACTCTCCTTTATGTCATATTTCACAACTTCGGGGTTTTCATTCCCGAAGGCCCGGATTCCTTGTCCTCAGGATTTCCGAAATCCCGATACCCGGTATGCCGAAAAACCCATAACACTATTTCGTGGCCCGGTGCTATTCCTTCAGTGCTTTCGGGTTTTCACGTTTCGAGATTTCGCGACCCCTGTTGCAAGACCTCTGCTCCTTCGAGTTCCCGGTATCTGAAATACCGATGTGTCAAAATGACTGGTCTACGACTATTCCTCTGAACGCTTTTCGGAGTTTCGTGTTTCGAGACTTCGTGATTCCCGTTGGACCAATTCCTTGACCCTTCAACCTCTCGGTATCCGAAATGCCGAAATACTGAATCCCGAAATGTCGAACTCCACTCCTATGAAGATCAACGGCTTTGAGCCTACCCTAATCTGACGGCTTTGATCCCTTCAGGATTTTATACTTCGCGATCCCGCGATGCGAGGTTTCCCGGTCCTTGCTCCTTGGACTTCCCAGTACCCGAAGTACCAAATCAAAGGGAGATCAACGATTGTGATCCTCCTGCATCCAACGGCTCACGTCCTTTCAGGGATTTTCCCGAAACCTCAAATGTGTGCTCCTTTTCGGGACTTTAGGATTCGCGATTTCGCGAATCCTCCGCAACAAATGTTGCTCCTTCCACCTCCTGGTAGCCGAATTCCCGATATGCTGAAATCTCTAAAATGCAATGTCGGGGTTTTCCACCCTAAGTGTCCTGATCTCTTGTCATCAAGATTCCCAGAATCCCAAATCTTGAATCTCCGAAATCCCGATGTGTTTTCTATTTCGGGACTTGGATGAGCCTCAACTCAGCTCATATGTGAGCTTAACTCGTACGCACCTTCTCCCAGATCCAACAACTGTCGGTGATCTGCATGGGATCTGACGGTAGCTGTGCTCTCCCTTGTGAGCCTCTGTTTCTTCCTGATCCTTGGAAGAATTTAACTTATCAAAGGCCTCGGTCTTTCCACTTGCTATGAAGCCTATACTCACAATTTCTATCTACGTCTTTGAAAACACTTTCCCTCCTGAGCTTCTCTTCTCTGAAACCTTGAAAAGTTTCTTCGACCTCTGTGATTCCTACAGGGTCTCTGCACACAACAAAGGTGTTATCTGTCCTGAGATTTTCTATTGCTCAAACCTCTAAAGGACTTAACCCTTTCTTCTCTCTCAGATGGAGAATCTGATTCCCTCTTGGCAGTCTCTTTCTCAAGCAACTCCTTGCTGAGTCTGCAGGGTGTTCAACAACCCTGTGAAGATGCCTCCTTGGACTCTTCTCTGTCTTTGATCTCAAAGAGTTCTCTCTGTGCTCTCAACACCTACTCAATTCCCTCTTGGAAGAGTGTCCAGTATCCTTAGTGATTCTGTTTCTCTATAAACTCACAATAGAGTTCCTCCTCAGCACTTTGTGCCTGTGCTCAATGCCCTCCTGGCAGAGCTCTACAGAACTCCTTAGAGATTATGTCTTCTATTGTGTCCTCCTCTGCAAAGTCTCACCTCCAAGGTATTCAACAACCTTGAGTTCTTCCTCTAAGTCAATGATTTGAGTTGGTGTGCCCTCCTAGCACGTCCTTGTCCAAATTCTGCAGAATTGGAAGTGCTCTCTAAGCACTGACTATCAGAACCCGCAGTGTTCTGTCACGCCCTCTTGGCATGAAGCCTCAAAGAACTCCAACCTGAAATCAAAGAACTCTATAGATAGTAGAACCTATCTGTCTCTGTAAACACACATCTACAACATACATTCACAGCATAAATATAACACACATAGACATTCACACAACACAGACAATATGCAGGAAAAACTGCTCTGGTTTGTATTAATATGAAATGCCTCCTTTACAAGGTGTTCCTGAGCTCAGACTTTGATAGAGTCTCGGCTCCTTCTCTTCTCTCCCTATTCACGCAGAGCTCTCATATCTCTATCTCTATGGTACTTCCACTTATTCAAAAATAAGATTCAAGATCTTTTACATGAGGGGGCTCTTCGAACTCTTCCCTCCAAGCTACCTACTCTATTCAATTACATTGAATTTACAATTAAATGGTTGTCTAGTCCATATTGGATCTAGATCCCAGCCTTACAACCATTAAAGTCTATCTACATCTAAAGCCTGCGTATAGGCACAACCTTTTGGCTATAACATCATTACAAACATTAAATGCCCTTCATTCAAATTCAAAATATGAGAGGGATGCGCCTTTCCTCATTGAATGTGTGCGCTAAGTTGGCTGGCTGGCTGGCACATGGATGGCTTGGGAGCGATTCTCCTGCATCATACTTCTTAGAATGCTCTTCTTCTTCTTCTGCTTGGGCAAACACCTGTGTCTGCTCCAATGCTCCGACAATCACATCTGGTTGTCTTTCTCTTGCTATTGTTGCATCTACAATACAGACTTTGACCTCCCCTGGGCTGCTTGGTAGGAATATTCCAATTCCCCCATTCATTAGAAGATCCCTCTGATCCTCCCTCTCTATCAACTCCATCTGCTGATATGAACTCAGCTCTAAGTTCATGAGATTTTCAGATAGTCTCACTCATGTTCCCGTGCCCACCTAGCAAATTGGGAATTTTATGTTTCCCTCTTGGCAGTCTATGAGATCCTCGGATCTCACCCCATTGCCCTCCTGGAAACGTGAAATTTCCCTACTGTCCTCCTGACAGTCTATGAGATCCCACAGTGATCTCATCTCATTTCCCTTCTGGCAATGTGAAATTCCCTGGCTGTCCTCTTGACAGTCTATGAGATCCCGCAGTGATCTCATTTCATTGCCCTCCTGGCAATGTGAAATTCCTTGACTGTCCTCTTGACAGTCTATGAGATCCCGCAGTGATATCATCTCATTTCCCTCCTGGCAATTGGGAATTTCTGTTCTTCCATCTTGGCAGTCCTTGAGATCATCCAGTGATCTCAGCTCATCCTCATCACTGAGATTTCTCCCAGCCTTTGGTTCACATATTTGAACCATCTCCTCCTTTGGTCCATTGAGGTTTTCAGCATGCCTCAACCATCCCTTTAACAGCCTCTGCTATCTTCTGGCCACCAATTCTATGACTGGACATTTTACCTTCGTCTTCATGGGCCATTCGTATACCCATCTTGACTTTGTATCCTGTTGCACCTGTAGTGCAAGTTCATCCATCCTCGCCCTGATCTCGACAAGTTCTTTATCCCTTGCAACGTTCTCCTGCTTCTGATGGATCTTCTTTCCACTGCGTGCATGACCTTCATTAGTCATTCTGCCCGCTGTCTATCTGTCCTCCTGACAGATCTGCTACTGTCTACCTGCAAACAATCATCACAGAGTTCCAACACTCTGCCTTCCCATGCCTGTCCCTACAAGCTGCCTCTGATACCACTTTGTTGTATATCAGTGTACTCCTTTTCCTCTAGCTTACTCTACCTGAAATATACAGACAAAATCAAGCTATGATACCACACTTGACGTAGACCC
>ML782523.1:165792-185400 GCA_009831015.1 Picea engelmannii | reverse complement strand
TCCTTGCCTTTCGGATTCCTGAAATGCCGAATCCCGAATCTCTGAAATGCCACTCCCTGTCTTTCTCCTCCAAGGATTTCCTTTCCCCGAATTTTCGCGTTTCGTGATTTCAGAGTTTCAACGCCGAGGTGCCGGCTCTCTGGTCCTCGGAAATCCCAAATTACCGAATTATGAAATCTCGATACCTGGTGTGACCGAAGCCTCACTCTCCTCTATGTCACATTTCGCAACTTCAGGGTTTTCATTCCCGAAGGCCCAGATTCCTTGTCCTCAGGATTTCTGAAATCCCAATACCTGGTGCAACCGCAACCTCACTCTCCTTTATGTCATATTTCACAACTTCAGGGTTTTCATTCCCGAAGGCCCGGATTCATTGTCCTCGGGATTTCTGAAATCTCGATACCTGGTATGCCGAAAAACCCGTAACTCTATTTCGTGGCCTGACGCTATTCCTTCAGCGCTTTCAAGTTTTCACATTTCGGGATTTCGCGACCCCTGTTGCAAGACCTCTGCTCTTTCGAGTTCTCGGTATCCAAAATACCGATGTGCCTAAATGGTTGGTCTACGACTATTCCTCCAAACGCTTTTCGAAGTTTCGCATTTTGGGACTTTGCGATTCCTGTTGGACCAATTCCTTGACCCTTCGACCTCCTGGTATCCGAAATGCCGAAATATCGAATCCCGAAATGCCGAACTCCACTCCTGCGAAGATCAATGGCTCTGAGCCTACCCTGATCCAATGGCTCTGATCCCTTCGGGATTTCATCCTTCACAATCACGCGATGCAATGTTTCCTGGTCCTTGCTCCTTGGACTTCCTGGTACCTGAAATACCGAAGTACCAAATCAAAGGGAGATCAACGGCTGTGATCCTCCCGCATCCAACGACTCACGTCCTTTCGGGGATTTTCCCGAAACCTCAAATGTGTGCTCCTTTTCAGGACTTCGGGATTCACAATTTCGCGAATCCTTCGCAACAAATGTTGCTCCTTGCACCTCCCGGTAGCCAAATTCCCGATATGCTGAAATCTTTGAAATGAAATGTCGAGGTTTTCCACCCTAAGTGTCCCGATCTCTTGTCATCAAAATTCCCGGAATTCCGAATCCTGAATCTCCGAAATCCCAATGTGTTCGCTATTTTGGGACTTCGATGAGCCTTTTCTCATCTCATATGCGAGCTTAACTCGTATGCAACTTCTCCCAGATCCAACGACTATCGATGATCTACATGGGATCTGACGTTAGTTGTGCTCTCCCTTGTGAGCCTCTATTTCTTCCCGATCCTTGGAATAATTTAACTTATCAAAGGCCTCGTCCTTTGCCCCTACTACGAAGCTTGTACTCACATCTTATGTCTGCGTCTTTGAAAACGCTTTCCCTCCTGAGCTTCTCTTCTCTGAAACCTTGAAAGGTTTCTTCGACCTCTGTGATTCCTACAGGGTCTCTGCACACAACGAAGGTGCTATCTATCCTGAGCTTTTCTATTTCTCAAACCTCTAAAGGACTTAACCCTTTCTTCTCCCTTAGATGGAGAATCTGATTCCCTCTTGGTAGTCTCTTGCTCAAGCAAATCCTTGCTGAGTCTGCAGGGTGCTCAACAACCCTGTGAAGATCCCTCCTTGGACTCTTCTCTGTCTCTGAATTCAAAGAGTTCTCTCTGTGCTCTCAGCACCTACTCAATGCCCTCCTGGAAAAGTGTCCAGAATCCTCAGTGATTCTATTTCTCTATGAACTCACAACAGAGTTCCTCCTCAACACTCTGTGCCTGTGCTCAATGCCCTCCTGGCAGAGCTCTACAAAACTCCTTAGAGATTCTGTCTTCTACTGTGTCCTCCTCTGCACAGTATCACCTCCAAGGTATTCAACAACCTTGAGGTCTTCCTCTGAGAAAATGATTTCAGTTGGTGTTCCCTCCTAGCACGTCCTTGTCCAAATTCCGCAGAACTGGAAGTGCTCTCTAAGCACTGACTATCAGAACCCACAGTGTTCTGTCACACCCTCTTGGAATGAAGCCTCAAAGAACTCCAACCTGAAATCAAAGAAATCTACAAATAGAAGAACCTATCTGTCTCTGTAAACGCACATCTACAACATACATTCACAACATAAATATAACACACATAGACATTCACACAACACAGACAATATGCAAGAAAAACTGCTTTGGTTTGTATTAATATCAATTGCCTCCTTTACAAGGTGTTCCTGAGCTCAGAATTTGACAGAGTCTCGGCTCCTTCTGTCCTCTCCCTATTCATGTAGAGATCTCCTATCTCTATCTCTACGCTACTTCCACTTATTCAAAAATAAGATTCAAAATATTTTACATGAGGGGGATCTTTGAGCTCTTCCTTCCAAGCTACCTACTCTATTCAATTACATCGAATTTACAATTAAATGGTTGTCTAGTCCAGATTGGATCTAGATCCCAGCCTTACAACCATTAAAGGCTATCTACATCTAAAGCCTGCGTATAGGCACGACCTTTTGGCTCTAACAACCTTACAAACATTAAATGCCCTTCATTCAAATTCAGAATATGAGAGGGTTGCGCCTTTCCTCATTGAATGCGTGCACTGAGTTGGCTCGCTGGCTGGTGCATGGCTGGCTTGGGAGTGATGCTCCTGCATTATACTCCTTTGCTGCAAAAATTCATGAGCTCTTGCTCATGAGCTCTCCATCCTGGTTGTTTAAATCCTCCTGGATCCCAAACAACTCTTCAGAGCTGTCTCTCTGCTCCATCTCTTTGTTGCTATTGCTACTTCCGCTACTCTGTTGTTGCTGCTGCTGTCTCCCTTCTTCTTAGCTTCTCCTTGTTGGCAGTCTCTTGTGCTAACTTCATCATCAACTTCCTGATCTGTTCGATCACTTCATTCGGCTGCTGTCCTAGCTGGCTCTATTCATGCAATCTCCTCTACTGCAATTTCTTTCTGCAGATGGGCAGATCACCATGATCTCCCATGCTATCCTCTTCATCCTCTGTGGCACTGAGTGTCCACTCTACTGTAAATTTCATCTTTGAAGTTATATCACTGAGCTACTACTAAGCTTCCCCCTTTGACAACTTAACTGTCATTTCTCCCTGTGTGGCACTAAGTGTCCACTCTGCTACAACCTTCTCTGCAGTATTCTCTCGACTGACCTATTGTTCAACCTCTTCATTTGAAAGTGCTGCTACTACCATCTCTCTTTCTGGTATGTTTCCAGCTTCTTCCAGTTGCTCCTCAGCCTAGAAATATTCTTCATCAGTTTCCAACCTCATCTGTTGGATGTGCATGCTTTGCACCTCTACCCTTCTCTCCAAGGCTTCAATCTTCTCACACAGATCAACAAAACACATGTTGTCTGCCTCTTCTTCTTCTGCTTCTGCAAGCTTCACTGCTGCAGTCTTTTCAGCTTCCTAGCCGAAAATATTGAGCCATTCCTCGGAATGCTCTTCTTCTTCTTCTTCTTGGACAAACACCTGTGTCTGCTCCAATGCTTCGACAGTCACATCTGACTGTCTTTCTCTTTTTGTTGCTACATCTACAATACAGACTTTTACCTCCCTTAGGCTGCTTGGTAGGAATATTCCAATTCCCCCATTCATTAGAAGATCCCTTTGATCCTCCCTCTCTATCAGCTCCATCTGCTGATATGAACTCAGCTCTGAGTTCATGATACTTTCAGACAATCTCACTCCCGTTCTTGTGCCCACTTGGCAAATTGGGAATTCTCTGTTGCCCTCTTTGTAGTCTATGAGATCCTTGGATCTCACTCCATTTCCCTCCTGGAAACGTGAAATTTCCCTACTGTCCTCCTGACAGTCTATGAGATCCCGCAATGATCTCATCTCATTGCCCTCCTGGCAATGTGAAATTCCCTGGCTGTCCTCTTGACAGTCTATGAGATCCCGCAGTGATCTCATTTCATTGCCCTCCTGGCAATGTGAAATTCCTCGGCTGTCCTCTTGACAGTCTATGAGATCCCACAGTGATCTCATCTCATTGCCCTCCTGGCAATTGGGAATTTATGTTCTTCCATCTTGGCAGTCCTTGAGATCATCCAGTGATCTCAGTTCATCCTCATCACTGAGATTTCTCCCAGCCTCTGGTTCACATACATGAACCATCTCCTCCTCTGGTCCATTGAGATTTTCAGCATGCCTCAACCATCCCTTTAATAGCCTCTATTGTATTCTGGCCACCAATTCTCAGACTGGCCATTTTACCTTCATCTTCATGGGCCATTCGTATACCCATCTCGACTTTGTAGCCTGTTGCACCCGCAGTGCAATTTCATCCATCCTCGCCCTGATCTCAACAAGTTTTTTATCCCTTGTAGCATTCTACTACTGCTGATGGATCTTCTTTCCACCGCATGCATGACCTTCAGTAGTCATTCTGCCCACTGTCTATCTGTCCTCCTAACAGATCTGCTGGTGTCTACCTGAAAACAATCATCACAGAGTTCCAACACTCTGCCTTCCCATGCCTGTCCCTGCAAGCTGTCTCTGATACCACTTTGTTGTATATCAGGGTACTCCTTTTCGTCTAGCTTAATCTGCCTGAAATATAAAGACAAAATCAAGCTCTGATACCACACTTGACGTAGACCCCCGACCCTCGGGCTAGAATCCGCTACAGAATCATTCTAAAATTCCCTTAAGCCAAAATGGCTCCTTTTGTTCCCTGCTGGAACCTCAACATTCGATCCACAGGTCTTGCTGACACCCCACCTGTGAAAACATACACCAGGCATGAGCTTTCATCTCCTCACGACCTTCAAACACGACCGCGATCTTTTCCCGCAAAGTAAATTTGGGTTTCGGGACTTCCCGAGTCCTGAGGTTGAGAACCTCTACCTTCTCGATCCTTTGAATGCCGAAATGCCGAAATGGTGAATTTTTGGCCTATGCAACCACCTACCCTGTGAACACACACCGCTTTCGGTACTTCGGGGTTTCTAACGCCGAAATACCCCTGTTCCTTGCCTTCAGGATTCCCGAAATGTCGAATCTCGAATCTCTGAAATGCCACTCCCCGTCTTTCTCCTCCAAGGATTTCCTTTCCCCGGCTTTTTGCGTTTCGTGATTTCAGAGTTTCAACGCCGAGGTGTCGGCTCTCTGGTCCTCGAAACTCCCGAATTACTGAATTCCAAAATCTCGATACCCGGTGTGACTGCAGCCTCACTCTCCTCTATGTCGCATTTCACAACTTTGGGGTTTTCATTCCCGAAGGCCAGGATTCCTTGTCCTCAGGATTTTTGAAATCCCAATACCCGGTATGCCAAAAAACCCATAACTCTATTTCATGGCCCGATGCTATTCCTTCAGCGCTTTCGTGTTTTCGCGTTTTGGGATTTCGCGACCCCTGTTGCAAGACCTCTGCTCCTTCGAGTTCTTGGTATCTGAAATACCAATGTGCCAAAATGGCTGGTCTACGACTATTCCTCCAAACGCTTTTCGAAGTTTCCCGTTGGACCAATTCCTTGACCCTTCGACCTCCCGGTATCCGAAATGCCGAAATACCGAATCCTGAAATGCTCAACTCCACTCCTGCGAAGATCAATGGCTCTGAGCCTACCCTGATCCGATGGCTCTGATCCCTTCGAGATTTCTTACTTCGTGATCCCGCAATCCAAGGTTGACCGGTCCTTGCTCCTTGGACTTCCCGGTACCCGAAATACCGAAGTACCAAATCAAAAGGAGATCAACGGTTGTGATCCTCTCGCATCCAATGGCTCACGTCCTTTCGGGGATTTTCCCGAAACCTCAAATGTGAGCTCCTTTTCCGGACTTTGGGATTCGCGATTTCGCGAATCCTCCACAACAAATGTTGCTCCTTCCACCTCCCGGTCGTTGAATTCTCGATATGCTGAAATCTCTGAAATAAAATGTCGGAGTTTTCCACCCTAAGTGTCCCAATCTCTTGTCATCAAGATTCTCGGAATCCCGAATCCTGAATATCCAAAATCCTGATGTGTTCGCTATTTTGGGACTTCGATGAGCCTATGCTCAACTCATATGCGAGCTTAAATCGTATGCACCTTCTCCCAGATCCAACGACTGTTGGTGATCTGCGTGGGATCTGACGTTAGTTGTGCTCTCCCTTGTGAGCCTATGTTTCTTCCTGATCCTTGGAAGAATTTAACTTATCAAAGCCCTCGGCCTTTGCCCCTGCTACGAAGCCTGTACTCATAGCTTCTTTCTGCATCTTTGAAAATGCTTTCCCTCTTGAGATTCTCTTCTCCGAAACCTTGAAAGGTTTCTTCGACCTCTGTGATTCCTATAGGGTCTCTGCACACAACAAAGGTGTTATCTGTCTTGAGATTTTCTATTTCTCAAACCTCTAAAGGACTTAACCCTTTCTTCTCCCTCAAATGGAGAATCTGATTCCCTCTTGGTAGTCTCTTGCTTAACAAACTCCTTGCTGAGTCTGCAGGGTGTTCAACAACCCTGTGAAGATCCCTCCTTGGACTCTTCTCTGTCTCTGAACTCAAAGAGTTCTCTCTATGCTCTCAGCACCTGCTATGCCCTCCTGGCAGAGTACCCAAAATCCTCATTGATTCTATTTCTCTATGAACTCACAACATAGTTCCTCCTCAGCACTTTGTGCCTGTGCACAATGCCCTCATGGTAGAGCTCTACAGAACTCCTTAGAGATTCTGTCTTCTACTGTGTCCTCCTTTGCACCGTCTCACCTCCAAGGTATTCAAAAACCTTGAGGTCTTCCTCTGAGTCAACGATTTCAGTTGGTGTGCCCTCCTAGCACGTCCTTGTCCAAATTCTGCAGAATTGGAAGTGCTCTCTAAGCACTGACTATCAGAACCCGCAGTGTTCTGTCATGCCCTCTTGGCATGAAGCCTCAAAGAAATCCAACCTGGAATCAAAGAACTCTACAGATAGAAGAACCTATCTGTCCCTATAAATGCACATCTACAACATACATTCACAGCATAAATATAACACACATAGACATTCACACAACACAGACAATATGCAGGAAAAACTGCTTTGGTTTGTATTAATATCAAATGCCTCCTTTACAAGGTGTTCCTGAGCTCAGACTTTGTCAGAGTCTCAGCTCCTTCTCTCCTCTCCCTATTCATGGATAGCTCTCCTATCTCTATCTCTACAGTACGTCCACTTATTCAAAAATAAGATTCATGATCTTTTACATGAGGGGGCTCTTTGAGCTCTTCCCTCCAAGCTACCTACTCTATTCAATTACATTGAATTTACAATTAAATGGTTGTTTAGTCTAGATTGGATCTAGATCCCAGCCTTACAACCATTAAAGGCTATCTACATCTAAAGCCTACATATAGGCACGACATTTTGGCTCTAACAGCCTTACAAACATTAAATGCCCTTCATTCAAATTCAAAATATGAGAGGGTTGCGCCTTTCCTCATTGAATGTGTGTGCTGAGTTGGTTGGCTGGCTGGTGCATGGCTGGCTTGGGAGCGATGCTTCTGCATCAAGGTGCTTGGTCGAATTACTCCATATTCATGTAGCTACTACAATTGTTTTTTCACTTCGTCTGCTTCTAGAACAAACTATCTATACAACCCAATATTTGGTAATGGGGAGTCAGGAAACAACTATATGTTATGCTCCACTTCCCTCTTAGGTGGCAACCCTTTAGTCTCCTGGAAAATTTCATTGTATTCTTGTAACAACTCCTCCAATTGTCATTTATGTGCTTTATTACATCCCTCCGGGGATTCCTTTACTCTTATTGATTCCTCCTTCGATTGAGTCTCTCTTAAGAAAATAAATAGTACATACTTATTACTAAGACTAATCAATTTTTTGGATTGGTTAGTACTTACCAAATATATCTTTGACTTTCCTTTGTGTGCATTGATGATAAAATACTTCACATTCTTGATCAGGAAATACTAGTTTGATATCCACATGAATATCACACCAATAATATGGATGTAGGGGCTTCCAAAAACTACACGACACACATCAAGGGGTAATACATGTAACTCCACTTCATCAATAAAATATACACTTATAGAAAATTTGATCTTACATTGTTTAGTGACTTTGATATTTGCATCCTTATTCCCCCATACCAATGGATATGGGCTCAGATTATCAAGGAATTCAAACCCAAGCTTGTTGACCAGATCATCTTCTATGAGGTTGGCCTATGAGCCAAAATTGAATAGAGCATATACCTTGGTATTTTTTTATCTAGATCTTAATATGGAATAGTTTTGTCATTTCCTTCTCTTCCTTGTGATGAAGGATACTTATATTCACCTTATTATGCACTAAAGTTCAAACAATCATCTCATCCATATCCAAGTTTCTCTCTATTGGGTTTCCCAAATCCTTGCCTAGAAGGTTCTTCTTCTTGGCATCCTTCTTACATTTCTTTGGAATCAACTCTGGATGTAGCTTCCAACACTTTTCTTCAGCGTGACCATCAATATTGTAATGGTTGTTTAGATCCTTATATTGATGTGTAGCGAATATTGTTTTCTTGTCTTTTCCTTTCCACTTCTTCTTCTTCCCCTCCTTGGAAGCATCTTGGTGTTATTTCTATATAGAACCACTTGGATATCATTTCGTATGGCCTATGTTCTCCAGTTATTGTTCTTCCACACAATCTTCATCAATGATCTTGGGTTTGAAGAGAATCACTTGCTTTCACAAATGACTATGTAGACCCCCCAAATAGTTGAGGAGTACATATGGGTTCTTAGGAGAGATATCCAACATGATCACCATCTTCCTGAATTTGTTGGTGTATTTTGGTACACTCTACCCTTGCCTCTGCCTAAAGTGATTCCAATGGATCCATTGGTCCTATACATTTTGAATAGGGTATAACTAGTACTTGATGAGGGTTTTAAAATAATCCCACTTAGTTACTAGTGGATCACCCTCCATTCTAAGTGTCTCTATGTGGCTCTCCCACTAGTTTACTACATGGCCTTCTAGTTTTAGTCAGGCAAATGAAATTTTTTCTCTTCATCTATATTATTGACACTGAAATACAATTCTAACTATTGCAACCAATGATTCAACTTAACTGCATCGATATCACCTTAGTAGGGTTTGATTTTGAATTTCACTTCCATTTTAAAGAGAAACTTTGAAGGAGTGATGGAACTGGAACTTGTTCTCTCTCTCTCTCTCTCTCTCTCTCTCTCTCTCTCTCTCTCTCTTCTTGACTCCTTTTATGGGTCTTCACTTTCTCCTAGCTTCTTATCAAATCCAACTTCTGAGTTAGAGCCACCAACCTCCTCGAAAGATATAAACTTGTTTGTTAGAGCCACATTGAGGAGGGATATGTTGTGAGAGATATTAGCAACATTCTCTTCCAGTCTTGAAAATCTCTCTTCCACTACACCAAGAATATTGTTATGAATAGACTCATCTTCCATGGCTAGGGTTATGCAACTTCCTTCTTAAGCCAATTTCAAGATCGTACAAATTTCCACAAATACCCAAAAGAAAACTACTCTGATACCAGTATAATATTTAAACTACAATGGATATTCCATTGGAACAATTCATCACAATAGATCTTCTAATATTATAAAATATTAGATTATGCAAATTATTTCCTTAGATCCCATATTAATTATTACTAGCTTAGTGCTTGAATTTATGAAAATAAATAAAATGCGAAAAAAAAAGAAGAGGCAAATGAAAACACCATCCAAAAAACTGAACACAAGATGTATCCTAGGAATCCTAATAAGGGAGAAAACCTAGCTAGAAGGTGAGGCATATTCCATGCTCTCTTTTCTTTAGTTATGAAAAAGAAAGTACAAATAAATGGGCACTCACTATGGATTTTCCTTTGACACTATGGCCTAAATGGATACTATAGAATCCCTACCTCCTATATTATGCTCTCAAAATAAAACTCCTATACTATTTTCTCAACTATGGAACAATTACAATGCTAAATAATGGAACCCTTTCTCCTCCTAGTAGCCCACTATTTAACATAGCTCAATAGTCATCTAAGGTTATGGTTTTTGCATCCTCAACCCTCAATTAGTGAAAATTTTTTGGACCTTCTAGAGTCTTATTGAAATTCTACACATAGCTATTCCCACATGTGTGTGTAATGGTGGATGGTGTGCCATCCACTCATACCATGGTGGTCAACAAGGTAGGTCAACTTGCAAGAGGCATAAATTTCACATACAAGCTCTGAGAAAGGTGATTTTAACATTGTTGGGAAAATATCATTGTATAGAATAATGTCAAGGGGCTGTGAGATATGCTTGAAAACATTTACCCCAAAAAAAACCATTTGATTCATCAAAATGGATCAGGAAGGTTCCAAACCCCAAATTTCCAGACTAGGACCTACCACTAAAATGGGCTCTGCAAGTTGATTCCTCCGATTTTTCCACCCAGAAAGTACCAAGATAGACGAAAAAATATATAACGAGAAAGTACCTAATGTAAAAGCACAAGGAAACTAACATGAAATGCAAGAGACTTCCTAAGATTGATTCAAACACTAGTCAAATTCACTTGAGGTTGAAGAGGAGTTGGCATAAATATTTGAAATCTTGGATAAATCATTAGATAATAGTGGAGGAGGTTAGTTTACGTATTGACACCATTAAGAATACTATCACATTAAAATTTAAGGAGAAATTGTGGTGCCATAAATAAATAGAGAAAAAGAGATAATTAAGATACTATAAAGAGGTCATTAACCCTAATCTAGAAAATCAAAATTATATTTATGTTATAAATAGATTAAGAATAAAATCAACATTGCTAAAATAAGAATGAAATCTCACAAGATCCATGGTGAAATAGGGTGTTGGAAAATTCCTAAAATTTCGTAGGATGAAATATTTTTTCATCTTTGTGATACGAAAAAGGTAGAGGATGAAAAACACTTTCCCTTAGAATGTCCTACATATTCGCACATTATGTCAATTTCAAATATTTATGAAAAAACGAACCTTCCTCACTTGTTAACTCATCAAAACAATGGAGATTTAGGAAATCTTCTCCCCAATATTTTTGAGCATAGAAACAAAATTCTAAAGGAAACCAATTAATTCTTTTCCATTTTTATTAATGTTTGATAGAACAAAGTTGGTATTGGTGGACAATAAAACTCACCATAATCATCATCATCATCATCATCATCATCATCATCATCATCATCATCATCATCATCATCATCATCATCAATCACRRACATACACACAATTTTATCTATGTAAGGATGCCTACTATATGTTTTTCTATTCATAAGACTATTCTTATATAGTATTATATTAGTATATATTATTTTAGTATATATTCCATATCAAATTTCAATTCATTTACAAAAATTGGGTGGGAAGAATGAGAAGTTAAAACTTAATATATTTGGAACTTGCATTGAAATGAGATTGCTTAAAATTCAAGGGTGCATCTTATTGTTCTAGATTACAACATCCAAAATATATATAGGGAAAATCTGTATGATACACTAGTAGAAAGATTGAGAAAATATATACTTATGCAAGGTTTTAATTAAAGAAAAATTAATTCTAGGTAATTTTCTATAAATTTATTTTCTTATCCATGTCTTTGTAAGTTTTGGAAAGGGGATGATATGGTGTCTACAAAATCCTAAACATTGAGGAGGTGGAGGGTCAACTTGTGGACTATGATTTTGATCCTATGGAGGGACATATTTTTTTTGAGTATTTAGGCCCATTGCATAGAGAGGATGTTTTTTCTTGGGAACCTAGGTCCTCTAATTTTGTCTCTCCAGGGGGGGTTATTTCTCCAACAAAAAATTTGGATAACTCTACCAAAGTGGATCCTCCTATCCTATTTAAGAATATATCCAATGGGAATTTACTCCCTTGCAATATTCAGGAGAGTGGTTTTCTAGTGATGTTAGGTTGTGAGAGCTCAAATCCTCATGTGATTTCCTTTTTAGGGGCTAGTAATGGTGGTTTTGTTTTTGGGTTTAACTCCACTAGTACTTTGTGTAATACCCATGTTTTCCCCAGTTTGTAAATGTAAATTATATTTTTATTTATTCCAACCAACTGACTATGGGGTGAAGCTTTAAGTACTGGCCATGATACCACTATAGGGTAGAGTGAGGAAACCTAGAGAGTGGATTCATCATACTAATATGACCCAAGCCTCCTTGATAAAATATTTGATTTGGAAAGAATAATTTATTTCCTTGTTTTCCTGATTTCAAGGAAAATCGGTTAATGAGGGAGGATTGTGGTTGAACAACCAACTACCCCAAATGAATCTAGGAATCAGAGATCAGGTTAAGACAACAGAAACTGTCAACCACATGTACAAAAAAGTACCATTTTATGTAGCCCTAGATTAACCCCATGGGTTCCTTCTGAAAAAAGGAATGGGATGGGTTGGGAACCTTCCTCAAAGGAAGAAGGAAACAAACGGGTGGGAAAGAGAGGAGAGAGTGCATGAATAGGTAGAGAGGGAGACATGAGCCCAAGAGAGTAAGAATTAGTTGCAAGACTGGTTTGAGAGCCCAGGAAAACCAACCTGAGATGAGAGGCCACAAGCTTGATGCTGAAAAGGAATCTAATAAACCTCGTAGAGGCCTAAGCTAGGAGGGGTGAAGGAGAGTAACCTTCACATACCAATCTCCTTGAGAACCTGAGAGAGATTCATTGGTGGTATCATGGATTGGCACAAGGGTGGCCAAAATGCTGAGAATAAGTGTATCTGAGCCTATGGTTGGGTGGAAAGGCATACACTCACAGTCAGTTGGCTAGTCTCAACTGTAGAATAGATAAGTATTTGCATACTTTGTGTACTTAATAGAAAGAATGATTTATTCTTGTGAATGTATTTATGAATATGGATTCCTGCTAATTAATCAAATGTTCATATGTTTGTGCTAGAAATACGAACATGTAATCTAGATTTGTGGGCATGATATCATTTCATGGACAAATATTTGCATTCGAGTGATTGTAGAATTGTGAGAATGATGCATGTCTTACACAAATAATTATGAAATCTATGTATTTATTTCTGAGGAAAAACACTTGAATTTATGTATGTGTATCATTGTGTGAGTTGTGAGACTCAACATCCATCGATCCCTTAGATGGAGTAGATCTCAATCATCCAAAGACAAGATATTTAACCATCCAGTTTTCCATCATAAGTCAGTGAGGAGCAATGTATATTGGATCAGGGAATGGTCGAATGCCAACCATTGATCATATTGGATTGTTGGGAGTTGGGGAAGAGTATAGGCTAGTTGGGATATCGAACCTTGGAGCACTGGGCGATCCTTTGTAGTAATTTGTAAATAACACCTGACATACCGACATCATGTGGGACAGGGTTCAATCCCCTAGTTCTTCTCCATCAGTGCATGTATGTTAGAAGGGACTATAGTCCTAAACTATCCCTTAAACAATTAAGTTTACCATGAAGACCACAGAGAGATAGCCACAATTGGACTAACGGGTGGAAGAACAAATTTTGCCAAATATATTGGATTATTGGGAACCAGTTAAAGGGTAATGGTATCTCGGGATATTGGTTTATCGAAGTATCGGGAGACCCCTCATGATAACTATGTGAAACCACAAATATATTGATATCCAAGAGCATGGTTCCATCCCGTGTTTCCACCCATTTTCCTTTTATGAATAAGCATCGATAACCTTCGAATGGAGTCTCTAATCATATTCTTTTGGATTTGGAGAATATTAGATATCCATCATCGAACCTGGTTGGTCAATAACCTGTATATCGAGATGTTGGACCCTGGGAGTTAGCCAAGTCGTCCTCCCTTTGAAAGTATATATACCCTGATACCTGGGGGAAACATGTTGCATGGTGGTTAGACCATGTGACATATGATAGTTGTCCCACATGTTGTGATTTGCATGATGTCACGTGTTAAGTGGATATTGGGTTATCGAAGTACCAGGAGACTGCTCATGATAACTATGTGAAACCACAGATATATCAGTATCCAAGAGCACGGTTCCATCCCGTGTTTCTACCCCTTTTCCTTTTATGAATAAGCATCGATAACCTTTGAATGGAGTATCTAATCGTAGTCGTTGGATATGGAGAATATTATATCTCCATCGTCGAACCTGGTGGGTCAATGCCCAATATATTGAGATGTCGGACCCTTAAAGTTAACCAAGTCTTCCTCCCTTTGAAAGTCTCAATACCCCGATACCTAGGGGAAACATGTTTCATGGTGGTTAGACCATGTGGCATATGATAGTTGTCCCACATGTTGTGATATGGGAGATGCCATGTGTTAAGTGAATTCGGTGGTTTTGTGTGGAGTTCCATGATAAAGATGAGGACGTGATGATGTCAACATACACGTGCCATGCCATGTTTTTGAAACGTCATCAACCACGTTCCATGCCATGTGTTAAAACTACATCAGAGCAGTCAGTTGGTGTTGTGATGTGTCTTATTGGCAACATGCCACATCAAGTCTACATGTTGAGTGTGGGCCCATTGGGTGAATACCAATGATTTTAGCGTAAATAAATATTGGTCGTTGGATCTAAGAGATGAGTGATCTCGACCGTTGATATCGTAAAATATTATGAGGGATTTGATGCCCTGGGTACTAGAACATCGGACCCCAAGAAGAAGTTTGTAAAAGTTTGGATCTGCCCGGGTGGGCAGTGGGATGGTGGGGAAAAGATTTGACCTGGGCAGGGTTTCAGGCACTAGGGATCAAGATATTAGAAGTGTGACTGATGGCATGGGAATTGGAGGGGTCAGTGTCCTAGTTTCTCGGTGGGGAAAGGATGAAATCACCCAACCAATGAAATGTGGACAGGTGAAAGGATGATATCACCCAACCAATGAAAGGTGGACATGTGTCATTTTCCAAATGGAAGCGCTAAGCATTTTGTGTTGATGTATATACCATGTCATTACATGTGGGAGATCCATGTGTCAAGCAGAGAATGTGCCATGTGTCATGGGGATTCAACACCTTAAGGGGGAGGCCCGTGACACAATATGTGTGCCAGCGATGAGAGGTCTACGTGTCTGTCCAGGTGGCCAATGATGGTAGCACCACGTGTTTGAGGTTTCATCGAGGACACCAATTCAATCATTAGAGTTGTAAGAGGTAAATTGTGTTTACTCGGGGACCCATATCTCGGTACCCCAGTGAGCTAATGGTTCGGCAAGATAGTGCCCTGGTAGGCCAATACCCCAAAGCATCGGGTATTGGAGAAATGTATAGCAAAGTGACTGAGTGTGGAAGGGCCGAGACCTGATATGTTGGGGGCCCAATGGCCAGATGGCAGGTTCCATGCCAGTGTTCATGCCAGAAACCACATATGTGCTAGAAGGGTAACATTTTATTACACGTCAGTGCCACGTTGGGAAACAAGGGTGATGTCAAGCCATGTGGGTGCCATGCGGCAGTGAGGTGAAATTTGAACAAGAAGGTATAAACTTTGGAAGGCCATAAATTTTGATCCATAGCTCGACCTTCAATATATAAATTGTTATTCCAATAAAAACTTGAACTTCAAAAAAATAAACTTTTTTTTGCATTCAAAACATCAACTACCTTGTTCAAAAAAACATAAAATATGATTCAAAACTTTTCTTAGGTTCTCTACAAAACCATGAAACAAGCGAGTGAATTGTGTTAAATTGGTTCGACCGAAATCGTATTTATAAGATAATGGTTTTGAGCATGACGAAAGTCATTGGAAAACTCTTAACGAGAAGAAGACAATTTTTCCTTCAAGAAGAAGAATTGAGATGGTTGAGGATAAGTGAATTTTAATACCCCATCCCTTAAAAAGGGTATTTAAGGGGGTTGGTTGTCTTACATAGTGGTATCAAAAAAGAGTTCAAACACTAGACCTAGATGGGCCAAAGATCAGTCATGATACTGGTATAAAAAGGCCAATATGAGCATGTTATAAAGAGTTTCTCTGAGTTAAAATTTTGTTTATTATTTACAAAATTTTGTTGAGAAGGAAGACTGTAGACTGAGATATCATTTCGAAATTTCTTGCAATAGAAAACTTTGCATGCTAATATGCAATATAAGAATTTTGTTGCTGCCTTGGTAAGGATGATAGATACTCCTACAGGAGTGGGAATATGTTGATAGACATTCACAGTAAGACTTGAATGTGAATGGAAGAAGTGGCAGAATTTTTTTATAGAGCTGCATGATTCTAGAGAATGGATGAGTTGAGTTGTCTTATTCAAGTGTAATGTTGTCTATCTTCTTGGATAGATAGAGTCTCTTATATTCATGATGACTATTTATATAAGGGCTAAGAACCTTATGGAAAAAAAATTGTGGTTAAGGGAATTAGTTTGGATTGATAGAACCCTTGGTAGCAATAATTATTTCTTAAATGAAAGACTAAACCATGTATGTGAAATTCCTCATGATCAAAGGATTAATGGAAAATTGTAAGGTCAGTATACTTGACCTATAATGAATGAAACTTGCAGTTGAAATAACCTATTTAAGCAAGTAAAAATTATTCCTTTGGATTGTTTCTAACCTTCATAAAAGAGGTAAAGTGACATGAACATATGGTCCAGTTTATGAGCTCATGGTTGTGCTAAGGAAAATGTATATGCCCATTGACTTGAGTACTTGTATATGCTTGAAAATGCAAGATGTAGATATCTTGTAAGGAATGTAATAATGAGTAAGCATGTATGTAACATGCAAATATACCTATTATAACCTGTGGTTGGTTGTAAAGTATGGTATGTTGATGGACATTTTGACTGAGGACTATTTGTTATCAGTGGGAAAGTTAACAAGATGAATAAAATTTTTATATTGATGTTTGCATATAACCCTATGAGATTAAACTTGTAATAGACCAATGAAGGAGTTGATCCATATTATGGTGAATACAATTCTTGGGCATTTTCAGAAGACCAATGGATCAGATTAACTTCCAGAGATGGATGATATTGATGAGGGTATGGATTAGTATGCTCAAGTTGTAGCTGGAGGGAATATTAAGGAAGAATTTTCTTGATAAAGGTTTGTTGACCAAGGATGGATTCAAGCACAAGAAAAGATAGAATTGTTAATTTTTTCCTTGCCTAATGTTGAAATTACCTAGTTTGTATTCCTAAATTGGAATACTTTTGTAGTATAAGGACAAGAGTAACTTCTTGTTGATTGTTGTCATGTGAGAGAACAACATAAGTAAGCTTGTGTCTGTGAAACTTTCCATGTTAATGGCTGTAATATCTCAAAAAAACTGATATTAAAATTCAAGGCACCAGTATATATGAATGACATGAAGAAGATGCAAGTAGATAACTTGCAAGTTGATATCCATATATGTATATATACCAAGGTTGGATATGAATTAAGACCTTATAGATGAACTTTGAATAATACAAATATGCAAGTGATGCATATGTATGATGTATGATAATATGTATACTAAAGAAATGATATGATTGTCTGAATAAGTGAGATGTGAGGCAATATTTGTACTTGCCTAGATTGGAAATGTCATGGATGCATGGATGACCCTATGTAGAAGGGTATGGACTATCTTGTTTTAATAATAGTGTTAAGTACCAAAGACTTGAATACAAAATACCACAATAGTACCAAATATATTTGAATGCAATCACCACACAAGATATATGGAACAATATATAAAACTACCACATTATTATATCAAAACCCTTGAGGTAAGGCAACACCATACAATGGATCCTATTATGGAAGGGATCCTCTCTTGTTCACTTGCTTCTTCGAGGGGGCATACTCTTATTGAGATACCACTCCAAGTACAATAATTATCTTCTATATCTCATTACATTGCTTGAACCCCTTTATATAATGCTACCAGCCACCTAAGAACATTCTAGAGGAAGAACCTTCTAGAAGCAGAACCTTCTAAGAAGTCATCTTACATTTATTATATCTAACTACCATAGTGGGCATTATTTAATACTATAGTGGACCTACCCACCTTACATTGAATGGCATCTACTATTATAACTATGGGCCCTCTTGGCTCCCCACTACCTCTCTAGATACCTAACATTCCATCCCCCTTATGAAATAATTGTCCTCAATGTTTGTTATGAGGGTGTTCAACCATATACCAGGGTCCCATGGATAAGTGTGGACCATAGTGCTAAAGTAGAATATAGAACCAAGGTCCCATGTAGAAATGAAAGCCACCATGTTAAAGTAGTCCAACCATCATTTTAAACTGAGGTCTCTTGTCCAAGTGCTCATGTGAAATCCACGCAGAAGATATCAGAACCTAATAACCAACTAAAAATCATGTTCCAAATACCGACACCTGTCGTGTGGATCCAAATAAGAAGATTCAACAATATAGTGGGAAAGGTTTGTAACTGAATATGGAAGGAATAATACCACTGTAGAATATGCAAGATGGAAACTGGTAATCATAATTGTCATATTATTTGTCACATTGATGTTCTCTACAAAAGGTGGAGTAGAGTCATCAAATAAAATATGAAAGTGGTTGTCATCCTAGAAATGACAACTATACATATACAAATCATCACAATCAGCCTCAAAATCATCCAGACATATACTTCTCGAGTATGTGCATCCATGATGTCCTCCATAAGATATCTCTCATTTATGTTAGCCAAGGACCTTTGAACATTGTGACAATTGTCTCTGACAACTTGTAGACCATCTTGGAGATGGTGCTCAAGGGTTTCAATATTCCATATAATTTCCATGAGAAGTTGAATATCCATTTGAAATATCGCATATAATATACCAAAATAAATATATTAAAATTATATATCCAATGGCACTGATATGGTAGCTATTTGAGCATTCTATGAAAAAATATGAGTTTTGTGGTCTCGTCGTCGTCACGAAAAACCCCCCAAAATAGTTGATTTTAAATCAGCGATATCTTCACTTCCTGAGCTCCAATTTGGGTGATGCTTTTTTAAATCAAATATTTTTTAAAGAGGAACTCATATATGCAATTTTTTTTATCATATTTGACCTCTAGGTGCTACAGAAATGAAAAAATCGTGCCACCATCCGCGAAAAAAACAATAAAAAATTGCAGATTATAAAATGTCAATATCTTGACTTCCCGAACTCTGTTTCCGATGATTTATTTTTTTAAATTGGGTATTTTTCTTATAGGAACACATACATACAACCCGGTTCTACAATTTTTTCACATAAATTGTCCATAATTTCACGTCCCTCTTTTTCTTTTCCGAAAAAAACTGCAAAAATAAAAAAATGTGCCCACACTTCTTGCCAAGGAAGGTGCTATGATACCACTTGTTAAGTACCAAAGACCTGAATAAAAAATAACACAATAGTACCCAATATATATGAATACAATCACCTCATAATATATATGGAACAATATAGAAAACCACCACTTTATTATATCAAAACCCTTGAGTTAGGGCAACACCATACAATGGATCCTATTATGGAAGGGATCATCTCCTATTCACTTGCCTCTTCGAGGGGTAGTCCTCCTATTGATATACTACTAAAAATACAATAATCATCTTCTATATCTCATTACATTTATTGAACCCTTTTATATAATGCTACCAACCACCTAAGAACATTCTAGAGGAAGAACCTTCTAGAAG
>ML782523.1:103520-138113 GCA_009831015.1 Picea engelmannii | reverse complement strand
CTTTTCCCGAAAAAAGAAGTTCATTACGGGTGATGACAAAAAAACTAAGTAAACATTGGAAACAAAGGAATTTTACAATTACCAAATAAATAAAGAATAATTTGGGGTGAGTGTACAGATACAGAAATGGGTTCCCCAGTGCAAGATGGCTTGGCCTATGAGGGTGCAAGTTGTGAAAGAGAACTGGTGGAGGGTGGGGGCCCCATGGGTGGGTTTCTCTATGAGGTAAATGAATGGAGGTAAATCTGCAGATGGGAAAACTAATCGTGGATGAGATGGAGTTTTGATGCTACTATGGAGGTGCAGTCAATAAAACCAAGATGAGATGACTTGGGAGTCCATTTGGGAAAGATATAAATATGATGAGAAGAAGTATGTGGCTAATTCTCGTAAGTGCATAAGACTATCAAGACTCCCATCCCTAAGGGGTGGAATCAGCATGAGTGTCAAGTTGCTAAGGGGAACTATGAATGGGACAACTCATGTGGGGGAGAGTGCTACTGGGTGAAAGTACCAAAATGCAGCAGAGGTGACGGTACTATAGAGCCAGATGTAAGGACCATAAAGGTAAACTTCATAGGGTGTGACTGGGACATGAAATTGATTTACAGAGGGAATAGTTACATGCTAGTGTCGAACATATACCTGAAGGTGTTGCATTGCTTTGATGATTAGGTATTTTCACACATGAAAACCAAATACCCGACGTGAAAAATATCTGATGATAAAGAACATATAGCAGTTATCTGATAATTTTGAACATGAGCATGTGTACCTGAACATAATGTGATAAAAATGCTCCTCTGTGGCCAAGTTCATATGATGACCCGGGGAATGTGAACGTATAAATGGTGGGACGACGATCCTGTGGCTGAGAACGAATCAAAAAATGGAGGCTCCGGGCTCCTATAATTGAGTGTGGAAGTTTGGAAAAGGGGACTATATATGGCTAGTGGGCTCACAATGCCACCTCATTTGTACCTGTCACTATAGTGACTTGACGAGAGCATTCTAAGGGGAATTGGAGATTACAGAAGCTCGAGTCGACTGATCCGGGAGTTGCGAGAGCCAAGTTAGTGGTCTCATCCTCCCGCACAATTTGAAAGTTTTAGAATTGAGTTAGGGGGTGTACGAATGGTCGTACAAGGGTAGTTTTAGGTAGGGTCCCACCGGTGCGCAAGAGACGAAGTTATACCTGTGTAGGGTGATAAACTATGGTGGGGGGCAAGATCTCCTGTGGGAAATTTACCAGAGAATTGGGAGGATTCGGGGGAATATCTTTAGAAAGTCGAACTGAGAACCATGGAGGGATGGGAAGTGACTCAGGTTCAGGGGAGGTAAGATTGATAGTATCTAGAGAGTGCATTACCAGTGGTGAGGTGGTTGGATGAGGTTGAAAAGGGGTTGAATGACAACCTCGGTATGAAAAAATCAAAGGACACCGGTATGTGGAGTGAGCAAGTGAGTTACAGAGAGTGCAAGGACATCTCTTATACTCAGGGATTGATGAAGAGACATAGAAAATTTCAGTGATCTGAGCACCAGTAAGCGGTAGCAGAGGGGGCTCTGGCCAAGAGGCTTGGTGTACTGCAACTAGCGTTTGGTGAAACTGAGGTAGAGCTAGGAAATTATGAGTGTAGTGGCCATAGTCTAAATAGATGGAGCAAGTGAATTTGGTTTGCAAACCCTTATTATGTGCAGTGGAGGAATCTGGAGTAGCAGTGGACATGCTTGGTGGAGTGGCGAGCAATGTGGTAGCTTGAGGGAGTTGGATTAGATTGTGTAACTCAGGAAGAGTAGGGCATCTATTAGTGGGGTGCCCATCTCTTTCGCATAGTGCACAAGGCAGTTGAACTCGGGGGGGGAAGTGGAGTTGTGGGCTCTTTCTTCTTTCATCTACCCCCAACAGTGACAAAGGTGATAACATTGGGGGGGGATGGTGGCATGGCATGATCCTGTATTGAAATCTACATCAATATTCCCTTCATCTGAGGAGGGAGAGATGGTTGAGGAACCATTGCAGGTGGATGTAAATACCATATAGGGATGGAAAGCACCATGTTAGGAAGGGTAAGGGTTGTCGCTACCTGGAATGCTTGGAATCCATGTGGGGGGTAGAAGAAGGGAATTTGGGTAATGGATTGGGGGACTATCTCCCAAACTGGGATTTTCCCCTCGAGGGGGGGGGAGGGAGAATCAGGGATAAGTGGTGTAGTGGGGTTCTCAAGGGATTCCTGAGTTAATGGTTCTTCAATTGGTGGAACGTCGATGTGAGGAGGCCTTAGTAGGAGTAATGGTGTCTTCGACATATTTTCCATTAGAAGATACTGCACACACTCA
Organism: Picea engelmannii; assembly: GCA_009831015.1. Classification (NCBI taxonomy): domain Eukaryota; kingdom Viridiplantae; phylum Streptophyta; class Pinopsida; order Pinales; family Pinaceae; genus Picea; species Picea engelmannii. The sequence continues at coordinate 135,773 of ML782523.1, read as the reverse complement.
TGTTGAAGGGTGTAGGAGGGGTGGCGCTCCATGATATGCCCCCAGTAAGGATGGGTCTTTGAAAACTATGGGACCCACGTCGATGATTGAATAAGCATCCAAGCTAGTGCGAACAAGGGGAATAATATTATCAATGTTGGTGGAATGGTTAGATTCATAATGTGTGATTTGGTTGATGGTGATGATTTTCCCGTTGTGGGGGAACATCATCGTTAAAAAATCAGAAGAGGAGACTGTCTTCATAGAATACATATAGCTACGTATGAACAGGGTGTTTTAATCAAGTGGGGTGTCAATAAATTCAATGTTGATGAGGATGGTTTTTCCCCCGAGTTCGATGGGGACATTTTGGAAGAGCCCTTTAGGGGATGAGGGTAGACCATCATAAGTTTGTAGGGTGATGGCAGATGGTACTAGCTCAGGGGAGCCGAGTTTCTTCCAGACTACTTTGGATATGATGCATGTGGATACACCTTCATCGATGATACATAGATGTGTTGTGATGTTCTAGATCTTAACTGGTATATGGAAAGATACCAGGGAGGGGAGGCATGGTTCTCTGCTATCTAGATAAAAGGTGATGAGTCTAGTATCAGTCGGGTCGACTTCCCCCAAGGTGGAAAGTAAGGATTTCCACTGAGTTGGATAGGTTTGGAGGAACTCCAATACAGACATGGCTACAGGAGACTGACCTAAGTCATCGACCAGAATGTAGTTATGGGTTACCCTAGCATGAGGGTTATTGACATTCCATCGTAATCAGATGCGAGGAATGGATTTTTGGTTTAGTGTTAGGGAATGGAATCATCAAGGGTTGTACAGATGTAGCTGGATCCGCTTACGAAGTGGTTGGGGTAGATTTAGGGGCAACACCATACTGGAGATTGTGTGCTTGCAAAAGATTTTATTATTCACTTGTAAGGAGGATGTTGTGATCGGTCGTATTTCCAGGTTGAATGGGACCTGGGTTTTGATACTTCCCCATTTGGGGTGGAGCAGAGTGTACCTCCTATTGGGTATTCATCACACCTTGGTGTGGAATGGGGTTTTGCAAAATGGTTGGAGGTGGATGTTGTAAATGTTGTTGTGGGGCATGTTGAGGGTTAGGTGGCGCTAGAGGGCATTGCACATTCATGGAGTCTTTCATCTGTTTGAATTCATAAATTTGGGGGAAATGGTGTATATAATGTCCATACTCACCACATAGTGCACAAGATAAGTTAGTCTGAAGATTTTTTTTGTTCTTCCCTTGTCGTTTTTTATTATTGTCCCCTTGGGGGTTCTAGTTGCCTTGATTTTGGTTTCCCCCAGCGGTATGGTTGGGTTGGGGGTTATTTCCTCTTGGTCCCAGGTTATTATTGTTTCAGTTTTTCCCTTTATTCTTCTCATTATTCAACTAATGGGATGGATTTGTCGTATTCAACTATTCAAAAGTCTAAAGTTGTTGAATGGGAGAGGGATGAACAAATTTAACACTGACATGTGGGTGTCCATGTGGAGGAGCAATTGGCTGTGGAGGACCAGGAAATAGAAAATATGGATTGTTTTGTGGAAATGATCCATAGGGAGCATAGTAAGGTGAAGGGATTTCACTAGTTCCCAGGTTATATGCTAAGGTAGAAGGTGTACCCAAACTTGGTTGAGAGTTCGGACGCATCAAGGGTACCGATGAGGGCCCACTCATGGGTGGGGGGGGAGAAACATGATATGGTTGTTGGTAAGGGGGTGGAGGGTAATAAGATGTCCCTCCATAGGTTTGCATATATTGAGGTGCACCATAAATAGGTGGCAGTTGGTTGTAAAGTTGTCGGTGCATCTTGGAACCAATCAATCCATCTGCAGCATGGGACATCCCAGGTTTGTTAGGGCCAAATGGTGTGGGTCTAGGTGCATCAATAAACACTGTGTATAAGTAACCTGACTGAGCATAGATGAGGTAAAAATTTTGAGCCTTGTTGATGACCTCCTCCTCTGTTTGAGGGAAGGTGGATGTGACATCCTTGGAAATAACAGAGACAAGTGATTTGAAAAACCAATCAAGACGTTGTTCTTTGGTGGTTTCTACTTTGCACAAACTACGGTGCTGACACCATTCATGGATGTGATCACCTATATGGATAGAAATAGTTTGTTTGAAATCTAAGAGGAGTTCTAATACAGTATCATGGAGAATTGGTAGTTGGAAAAAGGAAAAAAGGGCCTTGGCCAATGATTCAAAGGTTGCATGGGACCCTGATTTTTCGTCCACATACCATTTGGCTAAGGAACTAGTGAGAGTGAGTTGAAACAACCTTACAAGGATAGATTCATCCATGAAGTTGTTTGAAGAGAACCATAAGTAGACGGTCATAACATGGTTGGCGGGATCATCCCCTATTTTTCCTTCAAACTTTGGAATATCTGAAGGTAGTTTGGTAGGCATATTGATCCAAATGGGATCATTCATGAGTTTTTTTAAATAAGGACTGTTAAGGGATGTCAAGTATGGCATAGGGATATTTGGTTGAGGATTAGCTCCATCCATCATGCGAGTAGGTGGTGGAGCTTTCCCTTGAGAGGGATTGAGTGGGGTGGTACTTCTCCCTTGAGTAGAAGTTTTCCCCCAGCCTCCTTGTGAAGGAGAACTAGTGGATGGATAGCCTTGGGAATTGAACCCAAGCAAAGTGGAACCAAATAAATTTGATCAAAAAATAGTAGCACTCACAGGGGTGTGATATGGTTGAGTTGGTGAGTTGGCAAAACTAGGGACTCCTCCAAGAATAGTAGGAAGATTTTTCAAGCGTCTGGAATGACGTGGATTCTATGGGTCCCCTATGATGTCCGAATAACAAAGTGAATGTGTGCAATTGGCGATAAGAGAAATAAATGAACAAGAGCTTTTCATAATTTGGACCTTCACAAGATAGTACAAATCACAAGTGTATGTAAGAAAATGAGCATTATACATATATCATTTGTAAATAAGAAAACATTTGGGTAGTAGATTTTTTCCATGTGGGGGAACAAATAAAAGAAAAATCTCATGTCCTAAAAGACGTATCTCCCTTCCTCTCAAATATCCCTGGACCTTCCAAAAGCACTCAATAGTGAGGTCTTAAGCCACTAGAAGAGGAACTAGTGAAGGATGAAATAATCAGTTATAATGAGGGGTAGAGGGTGCATATCCCAAAAGAGTTGGAGATATTTTCCAATAGCCACAAAAAATCGGATCAAGGTGAAATTGCAGCCCACAATTGCCACCTGGGTAGATGTCCTAAATGTTGGTCACTAGGTACCTCAGTCAAAGTGTGACATTTAGATTTTTGGCCTCAAAAATGAATCACAGGTTGGATCCCTTCCAAGAGTTGGGTGACTCAAGGGGGGACGCACAGAACAACCATACCTTGGCCTTCAAACCTTCACAGGTATCTCCCTGCCTTATGGTGTAGGAACACTTGACTCGGAGGATTTTGAAAGTTCCCTATTTGTCAACTTCTAATGTTTGAAAATGTGAGAGCCAAATAACAGGGGGTTATTTGGATTCCTACACCTGAGATCCTACCTATACTAAAAAATTTATTTTGGCACCTCCTGCGGAGGAAAACTTAGTGATTTTTTAGAAAAAAAATCATATGTGGTGGGCTGAGAGATTGGGGGTGTGAACCAATCCTGTTTGAGTTAATGGGTGTGGATGATTTCCAAAAGAAGTAGTGGGACGTTTCGGAATTCCTTTGGAGAAAACCTACTTCAACCTCCACTATTCAAGGTATAAATTATGTGAGTGAGGAGTGACTTTATGTGCGAGCTAGTGAAAAAACAAATGTGCCAAGTTTTTAATAAGTTAGGTGTGAGATTGCAACATGTGGACTTCATGTGGTCCTTACAAATCTTTTTTTCCTATCTTACTAAGTGTCATTGGTACAACCTTGTAAAATTTTAAAATCCCTAAAGAACTATCATGTGGACAGATGGGTCCTTACAAGTCCTTTAAACCCCCTAAATGTTGTTTACACTAAGAAAGCTTGAAAACTATCCTAGATTTCAAGCATATGGGCATGTATGGGCTCGTTACATTGATCTTTAAACTTCCGTAGATTGTGATGTAAACTAAGAAAGAAATTTCAAGAAACTATCATAAGTTTGCAACATGTGGGCATGTATGGGCCCTTACAACTTTAAGATGATTTCGAAAGAACCTAAGAGGATCCTTAGGGGGGCTTTGTCCTCTCCTAAAGATTTTGTTAAGGGAGATGAAATGTCCCTTTAACCACCTTTTCTATTCTCAATATCACACTAGGGTTCTAGAGAATATCATACTCAAGAGTCAAAGTTAACTTCTAGTCCCAATGTAAGTGGTTTATGTATGATAGAAATAATATCAACTTAAAATTTTACAAACCAAACAAACCATCCATGTGGCAACCAAAGCAAAAGAGGATAATATTTGGTTCTTTTTACCCCCTAAGTGCCTATGTTTAGCTAACATTTCATATGGGAAAGGATACTAAGTGGAGTGCATGTGCATTACAAAGTGCATGAAAGCAAAAATATGAAGGCTAGGGGCCTTCAAAACATCACAAAAACCCTTACAATTTTGAAAAAATGGATATGTTCACGGGTTAAAATTCTGACAAGTGTGTAGAGGGCGCACAATGCATATAATGCACAGAGCAAAGAAGTTTGTGGAGTGCACAATGTGCAGAGTGTGCATCTGTGGGCAGGACAATCTGCACACTTCCTATCATGCGTCGGGGGAGAAATTCTTGAGTGAAATACTCCTCTTCCAACTATAAATTTTTCCTTTGACGAGTTGGGCTAGGCTAGTTTTGGTACCTATAAGACAAATTGATTAAAAATAAGTGCTCTCTAAGCCCAAATAGGGTCGAATTTGATACGTATCCCCAATATGCTTTCTAATCTGCTATGTTGGTTTTTTCACTTGGGTGAGCAAAACAAAAACAATTGCATGCCTAGTTGGGTCTGCTAGAAAAGACAGGAGTTTGTGAGTGGGTTAAACAAACCAAACACATGTATAAACAAAAAAATAAACTAAAAAAACTAAGAAATAAAAGTTAGAAAGCATGAGAAACTTAGAACCATAAAAATCAACCAATGACCAACATAATGCTACCAATGGATCAATAGATTAGTAGGCAAAACAACGTAGAGAAAAAATGAGGACTTATGAGTCCCTTATTCCTCCTTGGGAGGGCTCTTGAGTTCCCTAATGGAGAGCTCTTCTTACAATGGAAGAAAAATAGCAAATGGTGAAAAACAACAATGCCTATTCCCTCAAGAGGTGAATGGAATGGCCTATTGCATTGATGCTTGAAGGCTCCAAAGAGAAAAGAGGATTCTCAAGGGATAATTGAGGCAACATAACAATACTATGAAGATCTTGGTTTCTTAGTGCACTCATGGCTCTTATTTATAGAATTTATTCAAGGCAAAATGTAATTTCTTCTTGGTGTGAACAAAGGGTCTTTTAGGTCACCCTCTAGTCCTTGACCATCCTCCCATTTGAATTTCACTCAGATATGAAGTTCAAATCAGGTTGGGAGTTGGTCCATAAGTGGTTGGGGGGGCGACAAGAACCATAAATGCGTCATTCATAGAAGTGTACGGATTTTCTTGTACATAGTCACGCATTTGGTGCATTGTGCGCTCTTAGGGATTTGTTGGCCTGCGCACTATGTACACGCTTCCTTTGGTGAATTTGCGCATGTCAAATTTTGCCTAATTGTAAAGGTTTTTTCCTTTTGAAATGCATTTCAGTGTTGCAGGTGAACTAATTGTTGTTGGCATTGTTTTTTTTTTTGTAACCATTTTCATGCAATGTTACGGACGATATTTCAGTGATAACAATAACCTTTGGAGATAACATGTCAGCCAAAATAATGGGAAAATGCACTGTCAGTTTAGGGAATAGCAAGACCAAAGCAAAAGATGTACTTCTAGGAGAAAATCTCAAGCCTAATCTAAGTGTAAGTCATACATGTGATCAGGGTCACATACTTACCTTTGATTCTTAGAAATGTGAGATCAGAAAAAAAAAAAGGATATTGGTAAGCTAGTAGCATAGAAGGTTATGGCATCCTTGATGTACATGAAGGAGAAAAATGTTGTTTTAGTCAAGAAGATGAAATTTGGTTATGGCATAGAAGGTTGGGGAATTTAATCTTTGACAACTTAATCAAAGACAATAAGAAGGAGGCAATAAGGGATTTACCAAAAGTTATTAATCCTTCAAATTCTATTTGTAAACATTTTCAAATAGGGAAGCAAACAAGAGTTAGTCTCAAAACAAAAGAGTACTCCACAATAAAACCATTAGAACTTGTTCCCACAGATTTATGTGGACCTACCAGAACTAGAAGTATTTATGGTGAAAATTATTTTATTTTGATCATTGATGATTACACAAGAATGACCTGAGTATACTTTCTAAAGGAAAAATCAAAATCTTTTGAAAATTTTAAAACATACAAATCCCTTGTAGAGAATGAAATAGATCTCAAAATTAAAGGTTTGAGATCAGACAATGGAGGAGAATTCACCTCTAAAGTTCAATTCTGTGAAAATCATGGTATCAAAAGATAGTTTTTAGCTCCCACAACTCCTCAACATAATGGAGTGGTGGAAAGGAAAAACAGAACAGTTCAAGAAGCTAGAAGAACCATGTTAAATGAAGTCGGGATTCTAGATGAATTATGGAGAGATGTAATATGTTATCACATGAAATGGTCAGGTGTATTTTCTACCAACTCAACAGGAAAGTTCGCAGCGTACTTATGAGTACCTCATGCACTTATCTTTCATTATTGCAACTAAGAAAAGTGTCAAGGGGATTTTTTTATTTTCAACGCTTTCATCTAATTGTATTTTCAAAGATTATGTCATAGAAAAATCTAATAGTTTCCTTGAAGCACGTTATTGGAATTTGAACTTGGCGCTGCAAACTAGCACTGCGAACTTTTAAATTCCATTTGCTACCAAATCTCAAGCATATTACTATGGCACTCTAAACTCTGTCCACTAGTCAAAGTTGTTATCTTAATTCGACTTTATCTTTTTCTCTACAAATAAGCCACATGTCTCATTGAATACCTCAGTGTTGTGAACTGGTTACTTTGACTTTGCATCACTAGCGCACATTGCGAACTAGGCATTGTGAACCCTCTATTCCAGAATTGTTGAAGCCCTCATCTTCTACATCCTTTTGAAACTCAGTCTTAACCAATTGAATGAGACCCATATCAAAGAAAAGGAGGACGGTTAATCATTTGTATACCCAAGCTTAAATTGCATACATCATTGGTGTTGCAAACTGATATTTATGATGTTGAAACCCTATTTTAACAAAGAAATATCACTTGTCTTCCTTTCATTACAAATCCCAGTGGTTGTTCCTTTATTCCTCCTTTTTGAAATGTACTCTATCTCATAACACTCGTGTGTATAAAGATTTGGACAAGGTGAACTCTAGGAAAACAATTATGTTCTTAAATCCTAAAATTCATGTGTACATTGTTTTCACACACCAATTGTCACAAAAAATTACATAGAGTATTCTTCAAGCAATGATTATGGATAGTCAACAAAATAAGAATACTCACAAGGGAGGGAAGATTGTGAGGATTGAACCCTATGATATGCATTTACAACATTTTTGGTAATGGTTATGAGTTTTGAACCATAACTATCAGCTTTGGTGTTTTTCCTCTAGTTATATATCAATATAATGAAGTTTGTAGCATATCTTGACACCTGGTATAAGTTTTGAGATGTTGAAAATTTGGAAAAAGTGAAACATGTTTCTATAGGAAATTTCACAGCGCTTGGACTCATTGGCACTGCGAGCTGGTAATTTGGGATAGTTTGTAGTAATTAACACATAGTTGAGTCATGTTTCGATCGTATCTTTTGAATGCCAATTTGGGCTCTTCTGAAATTTGGTGTGGAGAAGAATCATATTATCATTGACTTGCTGAAACAAAATCATCCCGACTCAATTCACAGTTTTAGAGAAAAGTCAAAATCATCACATACAGGAAAGTTCACAACGCATATTGTCAAAGGCGTTGTGAACTCTAACTCTAACAGGAAGGTTGTTAATTGTCAGGGAAGGTTCGAATGGTTTCCTAGGATTTATTTGGACATGAGGGACATGTGTTCCATCTCCAAATCAATCATCATGACCTATTTCAAAGGTATTTATCACAATAGACAAGATCCCAAAAAATAGGATTTTGTTATGTTTTTGTTGGAATCTTTTGTAACAGACTCCTAAATGGAGGAGAATCCTATGTAGCTCCTTGTTTTTGACCTACTTAGGGTAGAGAGAGATATCATTCACTATATATGAAGTGGATTTTGATAAGGAAAGGGTTGGATTCATGATCCAAGAGAGGAGAGAGTTGGAGGAGAAATTTAGTTGCTCATTTTTAAGCCTGAGGGCATGTTTGTAATCAACATTTATGCCATTAAAGATTTATGAGAGTTGTTTATCAGATTGTCTTCTTTGTTTCCCATTTCTTTGTTATATTTTTTCTTGAATATATTGCAGGTTTTTAGGATCATAGTTTCCATTCATTGATGGATTCATGAACATCATAGGATATGTTGTAGCTTTCCCATTAAATCATTGTTTATTTTTTAAGCAATATTTATTCTGTTTACAGAAAGGATCTCTGTACAATGGATGTTATTCCTTTTTTCATATTCAATATGCTTCTACTCATCATTATATATCCATTTTGTCTGGTATACAGTTTGAGTGCCTTTGATTTGTAGGATGTTATGACAACATGCCCAATGGAATGCCTCTACAGATAGTTTGTTGCCCTCTCCCTTTCTTTCCCATTCTTGCTCATCCAACTTCTCAAACCAATTCAATTCATTTATATTCTTATGGGTACTAGGCTTACACCTACAACAGTCTAGGTGTGACTTCTAGTGCTAACACAATCTACACAACAGTGCACATACTTAATTGAGCTCAGTTGATACCCAACCATGATAAAACTCCTTATGAACTATGGTTTGGAAGAACAACATTTGTTGAACACTTTAGATTTTTTTGAAGTAAATGTTACCTTAATAATGATGAAGATAATTTAGGAAAGTTTGATCCAAGATCTGATGAAGGAATATTTTTATTTTATTCACCTAATAAGAAAGCATACATATGTTATAATCTTAGACTACTAAAGATAGTGGAAAGTACCAATGTAGATATATATGATCTAAAACTAAATAAGAACATATCCCAAGACATATCAAAAATTGATAAATAATATCAAAAAGAAGATGTTGATGTAGAATATCAGCAAGATGATGATGATGATGAAACACGAAAAAATGAACCATATACTGATGAAGAAGACAATGAAGAAATTCCTTTGCCAAAAGCTCCATCAAAAATAATTCAAAAGAATCATCCTGAGTGTCATATCATTGGAGATAAAAATACAGAAGTAGAAACAAGAAAGAACTCACATTTGACTCAGAACATGCAATGTTGTCTATGATAGAACCTAAATCATTTAAATAATCTGGAAAAAGTAAAAACTGGACAAAGGAAATGAATGAAGAACTTACCCAGATAGAGAGGAACCAAACTCATCTAAAAGCAGTAAAAAGAGTATTCAGATATCTTAAAGGGACCTTAGAATTTGGATTATGGTGTCCAAAAGAAAAAGACTTTACATTAAATGCATACACTGATGCAGATTGGGTTGGTAGTATAGATGACAGGAAAAGAACAAATGGAGGAGAAATATTTCTAGGAAAATGCCTGGTATCATGGCTAAGTAAGAAACAAAAATCCACATCACTATCCACGACAGAGGCAGAATACAATGTTGATGCATCCTGATGCACACAAGTTCTTTGGATGAAGAAAACTTTAGAATATTTACAAATAAGGTATGATGATCCCATTACTATTAATTGTGATAACACTAGTGCCATAAGTATATCTAAAAATCAATTAATTCATTATAAAAAAAAACACATCCTAATTAAATACCATTTATTAAGAGATCAAGTTTCTCAAAGAGTGGTTAAAATAGTGTACTTGGACACCAAAGAACAAATTGCAGACATATTCACAAAACATTTTCCTAGGAGTACCTTTGAAAATATTCGATAGAAATTGGGAGTAATTCACATACCTCATTAGAACCATAAAAGTCACAACAGAAGAAAATAGGAGCATGGATAGGGGGAGATTTTCCATAGAGGGAGAGAAGAAAGATCCCTTTTGTCATTGTTGTCAAAGGGGCAGAAAATTGCTAAAACAACATAAATATTTCAAAGAAAAGGTTGCCATCAATGTCAAAGGGGGAGAATGTTGGACACATTGGTATGATATTTTCATTGATTTCAAAAGAGTGTAGGTGATGATATCAAAGCTAAAGATAAATAACGTAGAAGGTCACGTAGAAGCCCGAGCTTACACAGAAGAATCCCTTGTAAAAGGTTGAGTTACAACAACTGTTATATTAGTTCGGGATCTATCATGATCATAAAACAAATCAAGTGGAAGGACAGGATAAGTGGACCCCATAAGACACGAAGTCTTGAAACCTTCAAAATTGTGAATTAAACGTCGACCGTCAGATCTCATGGAGAACATTCAAGTCAGTTTTCAGTCATTGGATCAAGAAGGAGATAGAAATATTCGGTACTCTGGAGCTTCTCCACTTCGGCGATTACTGGAAACAAGTAAGAATACATGAAATCTTGAAGTCACGAAATAACACCAACGATCAATTAGGAAGGATATTTGGATGGTTTTGCAGTCTTTAGATCAATATTTGATCTAGAGTTAAGCGCTAACCGTTGATCTAGAATGGAAATGTTGAATCGTCAAATCACACTAAAGGAAATAAGTTGGTCAACTTCGGCGATGATCACTCTGGTGAAAAGAATTCTGAAACATGTAAGTTTACCCAAAGCGCCAAAGACTGAAGTCATGAATTGATGTTAGTCATTGATATAAGATCCATCGGAATATATTTCGATCGTTCAATTGAGTATAGTGGAAGGATAGAGTAAGTTGTACTAACAATTGATAGCAAGCGGTCACCAAAACTTTATTACTTATTCGATAGGTAAACACTCTGGAGGGATTGAACTACCTCAGAGTTCAAGTAGCTCGGAGTCCTGGAATCATGAATAGTCAGATACCCAGAAAGCGGGAGCTACTGTTTGCCTAAGCACATGGTCCTAGCTCCTGGACATGTGAAGGTTATTAAGCGGGGAAGTGTTGATACACACTCTGATGGAATTTTCTCCGAAATATTTGGAAGAATGCAAAGGTTGGAGTCCTGAAACGTCAAAGTCTTGAAGTGAACAAGAACCGTCCACTCAACTGCATATTAAGTCCTAACCGTCGATTTGTTTGAAGCCTCTGGATAAGCCAGGATAGTCCATCCAACGAAAGATTAAATATTGATCATCTAATCTACTAGTGAATATAGTATACGCACTTTGGAGAAATGTACTCTGGGAGGATTGAGTGAATGCAAAGGATGGAAGTCCCTAACGATGAAGTATCGTAGAACCTGATTCCATCACTAGTCATGTGATAAGATAAAGAAGCTAAAGGGGCTAGAAGTAAATAAGCCCTCGGACGTTTGAATATGGTCCCATGTAGAAGAATAGGGATGGAAGAAGAAAGAGATAACATCACAATGCTTGGAATGGATAAGCTCATGGTTTTGATCTTTCAGTCACATGAATTTTGGTATGAAGGGAGAACCTATTTATTAAAGACTTGAATTCAAAACAATTTGAGATCTGTAGACTAATGAACCAATACACAGTCATGATTAAAGAAGAGTTAAATAATAAGCATTATGAATAAAGAATAAAAAGGGAAAATGATATTATTTAAAGTTTAATATTATCATTTAAATGAAAGGGTACAATGGTTCATTGTCAAAAGACGCAATGGTTAAAATTCACACCAGTTGGAAGAATATATAAACAAGAAAAGAATGGTGAAAAGAAAGTGTCTCTATAGTCCAGATCAAAAGATTAAAAGAAGAAGCATATTCCAAGAAGAAAAATTGATGATACTTATGTAGTGAGGGCGGAAGGGAGGAACAAGGAAGGATTCATATCCTTTACTAAGTAAAAGTGTAAAAACACAGGAGTTGGTGCTTTCTAGGGTTGGTTCCCTAAAATAAGGGAGTTGGTTCTTCCTAGGGTTAGTGCCCTAGAACAAGGGAGTTGATGCTTCCTAGGGTTGGTGCCCTAAAAAAAAGGGAGTTGGTTCTTCCTAGGGTTGGTTACCTGAAGAAGGGGATTTTTGTCTCTAAGATTTGGTGCTTGAAAAAGGATTAGTGTCCTTCACAATCTCAGATTATTCTTTATAAGCCTTGTAATTCTTGTTAATTATATTTATATAATTGATTTTAAATACAAGTCCATTGTTGATCTATTGTGGTGATTAATAACAAAGTAATTACTAATTTTTTTTAAAGGTAACATTGATTCACCCCCCCCCTTTCAATGTCACTATGTGTTTCCAATACCCTGTGATATGCCACGATCACCATAGAGAATGTCGTGTTGTGGTAACGCACGCTGGAGGGATGCCTCGCCAGAGAAAGATGGAGGGATGCCTCGACTATAAAACTTGGTGAAGTCTTAGAAAATATTTTTGTGTGAGAAATACTTGGCAGTAAAGATGGATCGCTCAAGGTATTGTATATCAGAGAAGGGGATGCCTGAGCTTGAGCCTGGAGGGTGAGTGACCACAAGGAAGAGGAGACTTCGAGAACTATTGTAATATGATGATTTTGGATCATGAGAATAATGGGTATGTCAAGGGAAAAATAGTGAGAAAATTCAATGTGAAATCCATATGGATGCAGATCCATGAATTGCACAAATAGGTATTATGTTGATATGTGAAATTTTCCTCTTGAATTATGAACAGAAATAAAACATTTTTGCATAAAAATTGGGACTAATATGTTTGTTGTTTGAAATTTTTGTAGGCATGAGAAAGAAGAGGAAAGCATTGTTGAATTAGATGAAATATAAGAGCATGGATGGTGTTGTTGAGATGAAAAGAACATTGAGGACGATGTTCCTTTAAGGGCAAGGGAATTGTAATACCCCTGTTTTCCCCAATTTGTAAATGTAAATTATATTATTATTTATGCCAACCAGTTGAATGTGGGGTGAATATTTAACTATTGTTCATGATACCAATAAAGGGGAGAGTGAGAAAACCTAGAGAGGGGATTCATCATGCTAAGATGACCCAAGCCTCCTTGCTGAAATAATTGATTTGGAAATAATAATTGATTTCCCTTTTTTCATGAATTAAGGGAAAATCAGTTAATGAGGGAGGATGGTAGTTGAACAACCAACTACCCCAAATGAATCCAAGTATGGGAGATCAATTTAGGATATAATAAATTTTCAACTACAGGTACAATAGAGTACCATTTTCTGCAACCCCAGATTAACCCCACAGGTTCCTTCTGAAAGAAGGAGGAGGACATGTTGGGAACCTTCCTTAGAGGCAAAATAAAATACATTGGTGGGGAAAGAGAGGAGAGAGCACATGCATAGGCAGAGAGGAAGACATGAGTTTGAGAGAGTAATAATTAGTGGCAAGACTGGTTTGAGATCTTATGGAAACCAACTTGATCTTTTAGGCCATGGGAGTGATGTTGAAAAGGCATATGATAAACCTCGAAGAGGCCCAAGCTAGGAGGGGTGAATGAGAGTAACCTTTGCATACCAATATTCCTAAGAACCTGCGAGAAATTCCATAGTGGTATCATGGCTTGGCACAGGGGTGGACAGAATGTTGAGAATAAGTGGATCTGTGTCTATGGTTGGGTGGAAAGGCGTACACCCAAAGTCAACTAGCTGGTCTCAACTATAGAACAGATAAGTATTTTCATACTTTGTGTAGTGAATAGTAAAGAATGGTTTATGCCTGTGAATGTATTTATGAATATGGATGCATGCTAATGAATCAAATGTTCGGATGTATGTGCTAGAAATACAAACGTGTAAGCTAGATTTGTGGAATTGATATCATTTCATGGAAAAATGTTTGCATTCGAGTGATTGTAGAATTGTGAGAATGATGCATTCCTTACACAACTAATTATGAAATATTTGTATTACTTTCTGAGGAAAAACAATTGAATTTGTGCCTATATATCGTTGTGTCAGTTGTGAGACTCAGAAGCCTTCGATCCCTGAGATGGAGTTCATCTTAGCCAGCCAAATATGGGCTATGGAGTTGATCTTATCCATCATAATTCAGTAATGAACAGTGTCTGTTGGATCAACAGATGGTTGAATACCAACCGTCGATCGTATTGGATTGTTGGGATCTAGGGAAGATATCAACTAGTCGAGATATCAGACCCTAGAGCATCGAGTGACCCTTTGTAGTAAGCCATAAAAAACACTTGACATATCGACATATGATGGGACATGGTTCCATCCCCTAGTTCCATTCCATCATAGCATGTATGTGAGAAGGGATTATAGTCCCAAACTATCCTTTAAACCATTGATTTTACCATGAAGACCGCAGAGAGATAGCCATTGTTGGATCAATGAGTTGAAGAAAAAAGGCCACCATATATATCGAGTGCTTGGGAATCGGTGAAAGGGTAATGGTCACCCAGGATATCAAGTTATCGAACTACTGGGAGACCCCTCATGATAACTATGTGAAACCCTTGATATATCGATATCCAAGAGAAAGGTTTTGACATGTGGTTCCACCCCTTTTCATTTTATGAATAAGCGTCGATAAACTTTGGAATGAAGTATTTAATCGTAAATGCTAGATCTGGGGAATATTAGATCTCCACCGTCAAACATGGTGGGTCGATGCCCCTTATATTAGGATGTCAAACCTCGAGATTTAGCCAAGTATTCCTCCCTTTGAAAGTTATGATACCCCAATACCCACATGAAACATGTTGCATGGTGGTTAGACCATGTGGTGTCCGATAGTTGGCTCATGTATCGTGGTGTGGACGGATTCACGTGTTAAGTGAATTCAGGATTTTGTGTGGAGGTTCATGACAAACCTAAGGATGTGATGATGTTTGCAGACATGTGACATGCCACATGTTGTGACACATCATCGATCATGTGTTAACACTACATTAGAGAGGACATATAGTGTTGTGATGTTTCTTATCGGTAACATGCCATGTCAAGTATATGTGTCAAGTGTGGGCCCATTGGGAGAATACGAGTGATTTTAGTGTAAATAAATCATGTTCGTTGGATTTGAGAGTTTAGTGATCTCAACCATTGATCTCATAAAATATAGAGAGGGAGTTGATGCCCGAGGTAGTGGAACACCAGACCCCGAAAAGAGGTTTGTACAAGTTCAGATATGCCCCACTGACTAGCAGGCTAGTGGGGCACAAATCTGACCTAGGCAGAGTTACAGGAACCAAGGATCGGGAGATCGGAGTGTGACTGATGGCACGGGAATTCGAGGGGGCAGTGGCCTAGTGGCTCAGTTCCCGGGTGGGGAAAGGATTCCAGGAATGGTTTCGACCTTACCTCGCAAGATTAGAGTGGGGGAGGATGACATCGCCCAACCAATGAACGGTGGATAGGTGTTAGTTCCTAGATGGATGTGCTAATCATTATGCACTGACGTATATACCATGTCAGTACACGTGGGAGGTCCACGTGTCGATCAGACAATGTGCCATGTGTCATGGGGATTTAGCACATTAAGGGGGTGACCTGTGACATAGTATGTGAGAGGTATATGTGTCTGGACAGGTGGTCGATGGTGGTAGTGCCACGTGTTTGAGGTACCAGCTAGGATACCAGTTTGGGCGTTATATTTGTAAGAGTTAAAGTTTGTTTACTTTAGGACCGATATCCCAATACCCTAGTGAGTCGATGGGCCAACAGGTCAGTTCCCAGATAGCCCAATACCTCAGAGCATTGGTATCCTAGAAACATATAGTGAAGTGGATGAGTGTGGAAGGGTCGAAACCTGAAATGTCAAGATCCCAGTGGAAAGGTGGCAGGTGCCATGCCACTATTCACACCAGCAACCACATATGTGCTAGAAGGGTGACGTGTAATGACATGTAAGTGCCACATTGGGGAACGAGGATGACGTGGAGCCATGTGGGTGCCACATGGCGGTGAAGTGAAATTTGACCAAGAAGGTCTGAAATTTTGAAGGCCATAACATTTGATCCAAAGCTTGGTTTTGAGCATGGTGATACTTTTTGGAAATATCTTGACGAGTAGAAGACGATAGTTCCTTCGAGAAGAGGCTTTGAGATGGTCGAGGAAAAGTAAATTTTAATACCCCTTCCCTTAACAAGGGAATTTAAGGGGTTTGGGTGTCTTACACTTTATGCTTTAGATATTTTATTTATTCCCTATCCAAACCATCAAAAGAAAGCTCCATATCAAAGAAGTATCAAAATCTCGAGGTCTTTTTCAGTGAAGTTAAGGTGGTTAAGGGGAATGATTTTGTACCTCAAGGTTTGGATCTGGGTTTCCTTTCAGTTGTCAGAATTTTTGATGAGAAGGAGGTTTTGGGTGTTGGTTTAAAGAAGATCCCAATGGATAGAAGGTATCTTAAGAAGGAGGGAAGAGTGAAGATGGTGGTCAAGGGGGACATTGGGGTTGCTCAAATTATGGATATTCTTGGGAAAACCCTAGTTAGTCAATTATTTAGGAGGAGGTTTTCAATGGTTGTGATGAATGACTAGTTGTAGAAATGGTGCGGTCCTATTATTGGATATGGACCCTCATTTAATACTTTAACCAAAAGCTAAATGAGTTTTTATTTTTCATTTTGAAAAAGACAGAGATTATTCTTATAGAGAGTTGGTTCTGGGAAACAACCTATTTTTCTTTGAAATGTTTGCATCCCCTTTTTATTCGCATATGAGAAGGTGTATAGAGTCCCCAGTTTTGTTAAAGAATCAAGTTTACCACTTGATTTTGGATCAGTGGATTTCCCAAGTAATCTTGGAAATCTTTTGGGGAAAACCATACAAGTGAATGATTCCTTCAAAAATAGTCATATCCATTCGGTAGAAAGGGTGCTTATTGAAATAGAAGTCAGATATGGGTTGTTGGATTGTTTGGAGATTGCGATGGGGGTTTTGTGTATGTTTAGACTCTAGAATACTAAAATATTCCTTTCCATTGTCTGAGGGTCATCAATGTTAATTTTTCCTTAACCTAGCACCTAGAAGTTAATTCAAAATAAATTACTTATATTAATCTATTGAATAAAAGCGTGGTTGAGTTTTTATTTATCTACAAAAATAAATCAGCAGAAGCACAATAAGGAAATCATACGCATTACACATATATTTTTCTAGGTAAATACCCTTGAGAGAAAACCAATACCTTGTTGATTTTATTAGAATAAAATATGGGCTCCCATCCTAAGATAATGGCCCACTTGAGGAAAATACAAATCAACAAAATATCATATCCTAACACACTTAGCTACTACTTTTTTCCTATTTTCTCATATCCTTGGACCCTACCCTTGTACACTTGGATGAAAGTCCTTATTCACCCAATAAATGACATCTCCATAATCACTCTATTTGCATCTACTCCTCTCACTTAGTTTGTCTTTGATAATCTTGAGTTTACCCTAAATCCAAAACCCTAGATCTCTAAAGTGATCAATGGTTGAGATTAGATATCAGCTTCATTTTATGATCTAATGGCTAGGATTTGATTTAACTAACTAATGAAAAATACTTAGGAATTTGAATTAAATTAAAGTTAATTAATTACAAAAGTAAATTCACTTTAATAATCACTTTATTAAAGTGAATCTCCTAAGTCCTAATAGGTATTAAGGATAACTTCCACATGTTAGACACAAAATCGATGTGGAAGTACATGTCCGATGCTACAAACATCAACAATCAATATAGCCACTTAGTGGCTAATTTCGCACACCCCATTATTAGACAAGTTTGGAAGAAGAGAGTTTCCACCTCTAGTAATGTGTGTTTGGAAGAGGACTTGAAACAAGTTGCTTTCTCTCATGAAGGTGGTTTGTTAGAAGAAAACTAGGATTAGGTTACTCCTATACCAGATGATGAATGTATAGGAAATTTTGAGTGTGTTATTCCAAGCATTCCCAAAGAATATAAATTGGATGGTTCTATAGATCCATTGTCTATTTCATGTCCATGCTTGGATTCTCTAGACAAGCTTCCTAACAACATCCAATTTTCAGTTGAGGACTTATTTTGAGATCCAAGCTCAAAGGATGGTGGTCATAAGGGTATTGTTGAAATATCCATGGATAATAATTCTCTTGTTGATGAATATGTTTTAGTTGAAAAATTGGGAGGGTATGTTTCCTATCCCACTCATTCTATGGCCCTTTTCTACAAGAAAAAGTCCAAAGGGGGGAGAAAAAGGGGGGTTTTCTCTCACCATGGTACTAGCCTTCTAGGAACTATTTATGTTTATTCATCTAGATCAGATACCATTATTTCTATATATATTGAGATAGAAGCTAAAGGACAGGTGTCTAGTATCTCTTTCGAGACTCTAAATTATAGAGGAGGGGTACATTATGATTTGAGGTCAAATTTTGGGAATTTAACTATTTTTGGTATGACGTATAGGGGGTTAGGGTTATATATTCCCAAAGTGGTTACCTATAGAGTGGTTGGGAGGAAGTCCTTTATCCACCTTGTTGAGGAGAAAGTTGTACTTGAAGGCCAAAAATGGAAACAAGCCTTGATATCTAGGGTTCTTAGATAATTACAACCCCTAAAAGATGTTCCCTAATGTTATTACTCGCATTAAACATTAGGGGGGTGGGAAACTAAGCTAAGAGGATTACCCTATGTATATTAGTGGATAAGGGAAAACCTAATGTTATTTTGTTATAGGAGACTATGGGTGGGGTGGGGAGATTTTAATTTCTAAATTTAGTAAGGTGTTTAAACATTGAGATTTCATTATTGTGGACTTTGTGGGCCTCTTCGGGGGTATAATTATAGGTTTGAATTATTCTTTATCTGTGACCAACTCCTATGTTGTATCTTAAGGCCTTTGAATCAAATTTTAGAGTAAAGGTTTGGCCAACCACTTAAGATAATGGGGATAAGTGGTCTTTTTGAGATAGGAATTTTGCTATTTAGGTGGTTTGGGAGGGAAGTTTCTCATTGGTAGTGAACTTAATTTTACTATGAATAGAAATTAGGTTTGGGGGGAGACAGTCAAAGTTGATTGTATTACATATTATTGTCTACACAATATTGAATATCTTGGACTAGTGGATGTGGATATAGTTTCCTTAAGCCCTACTAGGAGGAACAACTAACAAGGTAGGGAAAGTATTTCTAAGAGGGACCAATTTCTAGTTTCCAACTAGTCTACAATCGGTGGATAAGCACAATATTTGGTGGAGCCTAATGGGTTGTTTAATCATTTTCCAATATTTCTTCAATTGGAGCTTCAAGATAATAATCCTACAATCCCATTTAAGTTTAATTTTTTGTGGCTTGGATAAGTGTATTTCTAGAACTTGGTAAAAGAAACTTGGAGGATCTATGATGGAAATATAAATTTTTTCACTACTAAAAAATTCATCTCCTCCCTAAAATTGGTTAAGGAATGGGTGGTGGAGTGGGTAGAAAAAAAAAGAAATATCAAGGACAAATTTTGGTGGAGGTTGAGGAAGAATTATAAGAACTTTTCATAGTAATGGGTTTAGTACTTTCAATGAGTAAGTGTCTAGGCTCAAGAATATTGAAATAAAAAAGAAGATTTTGCTACATGATAGAGAAGTGGAATAGTGACTGAAGAGATGAGCAACCTAGTTGGAGTAAGGAGATGAAAAACAAATCCACCATTATCTAATCATAAAAAATGTGTTAATACTAGTTGGGGTTTATAGGATGTATAAGGAAAAACTATAAGGGGTTTAATTGGTTTGGATTCACTAGGGGTAAATTATTTTGATCAAATCTACAAAGAGCTTGATAGAGTAAATATTTCTAAGATTTTAAAAGTTACAAGTTTTTTCCCTCAATTGGTTTTAAAGGATGATAATAAAGAAATATTTGAAGAGATATCCAAATATGAACTTCTCTTGGTAATTTCCAATTTCCAGAAGGAGAAGAGTCTTGGGACGAATGATTGGACCATTGAATTCCACTTGGGTTTTTTTTTTATCTTTTGGGAGATGATATTCTCAGAGTGTTTGAAGAAGTCAGATAGTATGGTAAAGGGATTGGTTTATTTAACTCAACTTTTGTTTCTCTTATTTCAAAGGTAGACAAAGAAAATATCAATCGGGGACTTGTAGCCAATTTCTTGTGTAATTATGTATATCAAATCATCTCCAAGATAGCTATTGTGCACCTTAAAATGATACTCTATAAGGTTATTCCAATGGAACAATTAGGTTTTCTCAAAGGGAACTTTAGTCATGAGGTTATTGGGTTGGAAAAATAATCTCTCCATACTATTAGATAGAGAAAATTTCCAACCATTGTGATGAAATTAGACCTTTCAAAAGCCTATGATATATGTCGTTGGTTATGATTAAGAATAATTATAATCCATATTGGTTTCAGTGTCCAAGTAGTGAATTGGATTATTGGATGTGTCATGTATAAATTTTTCATGGTCTTAATCGATTGTGTTGCTAATTATTTCTTTAATTCCAATCGTGCTTTGCACCAGGGTTTCCCTCTTTCACCATATTTATTCTTCTTAGTGGAAAAAGGCTTCACTAGGAATTTATTTTTAACCAGAAGAGAAAGGGAAATTCAAGGAATTAATGTAGGGGGTTTGGAGTATTTAACTCATTTTCTTACCATCAATGTTTTTCTTCTCTTTGGTCTTGGTTCAGTTAATGAGGCAAGGATGTTTCTAGAAACCTTACTACTTTACTATAATGCAACTGGTCTGGAGATTAATCATTTAAAATCTTCTACTATTTTCAATTGTATCAATGAGGTGGTGACTTTTGGAAACTTTTGGCTAAATCAAAACATGAATGTGGTTGGGGATTGAAACATATATTTTCTTTTGGAAAGTCCTTGGCAGAAACACGTTTGTGGGACTATATTTCCAAAGAAGGTATGTGTAAAATAATTATAGTTCATAAATGTTTGTCTCCTTCTTCACTATGAGAATAGATTCAAAATCATGTCAAGTTTTTCAAAAATTCTTCAAATCATTGGAAATCCTTGGTGTCATCCTTTCCAATCATTAGTTCTCACTTATCTTGTCATGTTGAAAATGGGTCTCAAGTAAAGGTGGGGGTGGATGCAATTATGGGATGCAATAACAACGATATTTGTTTTCCCAAAGATATGGTTTAGCTATTATATAGACAAAGTATGTTTACTCTAAATCATTTGGCTAATCAGGAGAGTACCAATATTTGGTGGCAGGGATGGTTTTGTGTTAAAAAATTAGGTTTAGCAGGAAATTAGGTTGATAATTGGGAAAATTATATTAATGAACTAAGGAATGGTCACATACGAACAAGTGAAGATTAAATTGAATGATTTAGTCTAGAATGGGAATAAGATGGGAGGTTATTATACTACCAAAATTAGGTATGAGGTGTTGATGGAAATGGAGGTACAAGCACAAAGTTGGTGGTGTTCTTTGATATGGAAGATTAGAGCATCCAAAAATACAAATCTATCCCTTAAGAATAGGGTTCCTACCTGGGGTTTATTACAAAATAAGAAAAAACATGGTTTTGGAATATTTTACCTGTACATGAATGCAGACAAAGATGTATCCCATATTTTTGATTTCTAACCTTGTCTTTTACAAGTTTGGAAGGATATTGGAAAGTGGTTAGGAATAAACAATGATTTTCATGGAGATATAGTGAAAGAAGGTTTAAGAATTTGGTTTTTCTATCAAGAGTTAAAGGATTTATGAGTTGTTCCTTTTATCACTATTTGGGGTATCTAGTTTGTTGTGCATATGTTTCCATTGATGTCAAAGATGTAATGTACGCAAAAAACAGTATGGCGCACAGGAAGTGGAAGTGTGTGAAAGGTAAATATAAATGCATTGGAAGACTGGAAGGCACAGAGATTACCACAAGAATGTATGACACGAAATCGAAGAAAACAAAGTTGAATAACCCTTGCAGATGTTAATGAGAAGTAACCTTTCGATCAAGACAAAGTCAGTGCAATAGAGTGGACTATGACAGAATATGTGGAAGTTGTGCAAATGAAAAATTGTTCGGTGCCTTGAGCCAATGTGACGAATGGCATAGTGGAGTGTGACAAGATGAAGTACGTGTAACAAGCAACAAAGTGGAATGCGATGGAACGAGTGTAAGGTTGTAAGTCGAGAGAGAGAGAGAGAGAGAGAGAGAGAGAGAGAGAGAGAGAGAGAGTCACCAGGGGATGCTAACAATTTGATGGGGAAACTGGGTGCGCATCCTACAGGGAAAGTGTGACAAGATGAATACTTGTGACTTGAGTCTTACACTCCCATTTTATCTGCATAATCCAAAATGTAAATTTCTACGTAAATTTTGAGGAGATGAGCTAGAGCTTATTCATTGGAAGACTTGGTCCGTTTAATTTAGACAAAGAATGTACAGTCGTAACTAAAAAAATAAATATTATTAATTTAGACACAAGTGTGTCCACATATAACTACTTGGACTTTGATCTGGTCAATATTTGTCCACAGTGTAACTGCCATGCATCCACATACTTTATTTAAAAAGAAGTGTAACTAACAGGACTTTGATCTAGTCAAAATATGTCCATAATGTAATTGTTACTCGTCCACATATAGGAAGGGGAACACAGGAAAACATATTATAAATAGGGATGTACTCTATTCGATTTAGGCACAGTTATTTATAGGGAAAAAGGTCATGTAATTGTTCAAAACAACTGAACTAGAGATTTATTAGTTGTTCTTAATTATAGAGAAAAGTCTTGAAAAGGTCTAGTTCTACAAGAATTTTTTTTTAACTGAATTAAGGGTGGAAGGGTGGTGCTAGGGTGAGATGAATCTCACTAAGTATTGGTGTCCTCATTTGATAAGTTGGTGCCTAAGAGGATTGGTTTCCTCATTATCTATGACAGGTTGGTGCCTGAGAGGATTGGTGTCCTCATTATCTGCGATGGGTGGGTGCATGTCAAGATGAAATTTTATAAATTATAAGTTGGTGCTTGTAGAAGAACATAAAGAAAGGTGTTTTATGGTTTTCTCTTGCATTGGGTTTTCACATAAAAATCCTAGTGTACTATGTTTTCTGTGTTGTTTTGATTTTTGCATGCATTGGTGATTAAGTAAGCACTTATAAATAAATTTAATAAAAGGAAATATATTAGTTAAAATTGATGCAATATTGATTCACCCCACTCTCATTATTGTTGTGATTTTCAACAATTGGTATCAGAGAAAGGTTCCTTCAATAATATCCTAACAGCTGGAAGGAAGCTCACAAAGAAATTATGGCAAGTCAAGATTCATTTTCTTCTTCAACCATGTAACATCCCACTCTTGCGCGCACTGAGAGAACTTATCCTTGAGGACACTTACATGCAAGTGATCCAGGTTATTATACTATTCGTTGTTTTGATTATGATTATGAGATATGGTGGATTTGATGATATGTTCTTTTGTGGTATTTACATAGACATGTGCTATTGACTAGTTTCTCCTGATTGTGCAGGACTTTGGACATTGACGATGCAGAGGCAACGATGAAACCCTTTGGACTTTGGATCAAGTCAGGGAGTGGACTGTAGGATTTGAATGTTGTTGATGTGACATATGTACATATGGTTAGATGTTATGATGATGATTATTATTGCTGACATGATTCGTTGATGGATGCAAGCTAACGGTATCTTGTTGACCAGACTCACATTTGGAGTAGAGGGGTCACACATGAAAACTAGAGACATTGAGGGAGAGGTGTGGTAGCAGCCCTGCCACAACATAATAACACTCTCATCGTGGATCGAACTATAGGTTAATGATTACCTAGTTTGAAAAGACCCACGATGTTGTGAGGGAATACTGTGACAGTCGCTCATAATGATTCTAAGGGGCGCGCAATAAAGCAGGGGCCTTATTCCTTAGAGGCCTTAGTATCCTGCACGATCACCTGATGGAGTATTGACTCCAAGGGTTTGACGTCTACCAAATTCAGTCAAGAGGTGAGTGGCACCCTTGGAGCATATAGTTCATCTTGAAGGGCATGTCATGCAAAGAAAACATAAAAAGGCGAGTGGCACCCTTGGAGCATGTAGTGCGTCTTGAAGGGCACATCATGCAAAGAAAACGGAAAGAGGTGAGTGGGACCCTTGGAGCATGTAATGCGTCCTGAAGGGACATCACGATTTTAACTAGTAAGTGAATAAACCTAGTGCCTATAAAACTATGCCTCCTTAGGACCTAGTTGGCCTTAAAATGAATGATATTTTAAGTAAAGCTAAAAACATGTTTTTCCCTTAAAATGTCGCCCAACCTAGTGAATTTAAAACCTAGGTCTAAGCAGAACCTCTGAACAAAAATAATTAGACATATAACAAGAAGGGGGTAAATAAATTCAAACTTTAATTATTAAAGTAAAAATTATAATGAAGGATTAAATTTTTAAAAAGGGGTAATGGTTGTTTTATCTACTTTTGATAATTTAATTTTTAGTTAAAAAGAAAAGAGGGTAAATGGTTGTTTTTATCTACTTTTGCTAAATCAAATTTTAGTTAAAAACAAAAGAGGGTAAATGGTTATTTTTATCTACACTTGCTAGATTGATTTTTAGTTAAATAGGAAAAAGGGGGGAACTTAAAAGAAAAAGGAAACTTAAGGAAAAAAGGAAACTTAAAGAAAAGGGGAGACTTAAAGAAAAAGTTGAATGTCTAACTTAGTAAGCAATCTAGCCTTTGGGAATTTCTATTTATGAACTCGACTAGGAATTAAGTAAGGTGTAAGTCATTTAAGATTTGTAAGGGAATATTGGGACGCTGAGGAGTGTTTTTAGGAATTATTTTAGGTGGGTGAGGGAAATAGGAATATTTAATTAATTAATAAAATTGATTTTTTGGTGCAACTAGGGGATCGAGCAACATGTGTATGGGGGAGGTTTTTTGAAATTAATTAAATGAAAAAGGAATTTAATGAGAATTTGGAAAACTAATTACTGAAAAACTCTATAAAAAGGATGGAGGAGGAGGAGTATGGATCTAATCTTTTTGCGTAACCTTACGCTGCTGAAATTTTATCTTGACTGAACTTTCTCTTGTGGGAGTTGGGATACCCAGCTCAGGTAACGAGTGGTAGCTCGACCTTGTGAGGCAAGCTAGGTGTTAGCATTCTTTGGTATCAAGTGTGTGGCCTCTTTGCGGCTCAGGGGGATTAGGGGGAAGAAGAGTACCCCTAGCATTGGCTGGGAGGTACTGGTGAGGTCACGTCGATTAGCAAGTGGGAGTTGGACAGAGTGCGCATGGGACAACGACTCAGAGCTTTCACTTTTGGATACGGTACGCATGTGTATATTTGTATTGAATGGTAGTTTAAATATTGTTCCCGCACCTTCAGTAATGTACTTTTATTGTGTTCAAGTTTATGTTTAATCAACGTAACACTATCTAGAGATTTAATTTTTATCTTTCAGCAAATTGTCTTGTTGAGCCCAGTGTTTATGATCAAAGAACTTAGAGTCATCCCAGCCTTATGCTTGCTATTTTGAATTGATTTCCCATGGCGAACCCAAACCATGATTGTAATGACTTATCTTCATTTGTTTTTATTGATTTAATACGAAGAATAATTTTGTTTTTATTGTCTGTCCCTTATCCTTTAAGTTATTAATATGTGCCTAAGCAGTCGACCAAGAGCCTAATCGACTGTCTTCACTCTGGTGTTTAAGACTGAGATTTAAATTCCCTACTTTCCTGTGAATGAATAATAAGTGAAGGATAAATTTTCTCCCAACTATCTATCCATTATTTATCTCTACATTTTTCTTTTATGCATAATATTGGTGTCCTTCCCAAAATGTAATCTCTGCGGATTCATTTATATTAGACAACGAATTACTTGGCGATTTTCCCAGCAAGGGTAGTGCCCTGGGTGATTTTTGTGTCATATTACACAGCCTTTAAACCATGATTTACTAGGCGATTTTCCCAGCATTTACACATCAATTTACCCTATACCTCAGAGTGATTTACACAATACCCACCCAGCAATTTTTGGGCTTGACTCTCTGCGATTTTGATTGGTTAATTATCTACGTTTTTGAATGATAATTCTCTTCCTTTGAAGGATAAGTCTATGCGCTTCTGAATGTTAATTCTCTGTGTTTTGAATGATAATTCTCTTTGTTTTTGAAGCATAAGTCTCTGCACTTCTGAATGTTAATTCCATGTGTTTTTTTGAAGGATAATTCTCTTCATTTTTGAAGGATAAGTATTTGTGCTTGTGAATGTTAATTCTCTGTGTTTTTGAATTATAATTCTCTTCGTTTTTGAAGGATAAGTCTTTGCACTTTTGAATGTTAATTCCCTGCATTTTTTTGAATGATAATTCTCTTCGTTTGAAGGATAAGTCTCTGCACTTATGAATGTTAATTCTCTGCATTTTTGAATAATAATTCTCTTTGTTTTTGAAGGTTTAGTCTCTGCGCTTTTTACTAATAATCTCTGCATTTTGTTTTTGCACTTTTGTACTCGGCTTTTGCCTATCCTCACGCCCAACATTTGCCTATCCTCACGCCCAGTGTTTTTCCTATCCTCACGCCCAGCCTTGGCTATCCTTATTACCATGCAAGCGGGTTGGGTCTCATTGCATGTTCATTGGGTTCCCGTGATGACTCCTAGCAAACGCCAATCTGCTCCAGAGTGGGAAGGATATTTATGTGTTTCGGATGTACAAGTATGAGAATTGAGATACTGGAAAATTGGATGTGTTTCCACAAAAAGTAACAACAAATGTCCTCTTATATTCTGGGTGGAATCGTCGGTATCCTCACACACTCTGTGATAATAGTTCACTATTATATTCCTTATAATTCCGGCATAAACGCTTTGTCTATCAGATGGTATTGATGTTTATATTCTCTATGTTGAACATCATGGATTTTCCTTTTTATATTTTTATATACTCGGTATGAAAAGTCTGTACCTCCACTCTAAACGAAAAATTGACTGAGACTATCGTTTCTTTCTGAATGCTTTATTATATTTGATAGGTTGATTTACAGACCTAACTTACTATGTACATATTAATAATGTTAATTATGGAATTCTATTTTTGTAAAGAAAGAGAATATCAAATTACAAGTCTATACTTCTTTCACAAAATTTAAAATTTGAATGAAACTATAGTTTCTTAACCATAAGAAGGCATTGGTAGATTTGATAGAATTGATGCCAAGACCTCAATCACTACTATTAATGTTAATTATGAGAATCTTTTACAATATCGTACTTAATCTTGCTTAGATTTTAATTCATAATGACTTATGCTCTTACTCAATTTCTTTGATGATCGGTGGATTAAATAAATGGTTGAATGGCTTAAGGAGATATACCTAATGTAATAGTGGTGTTTAATTAATGGATTGTTAAGAAGATTGAACTTCTAGGGTTTTTAAATAAATCTATAACTTGATCCTTCTTCATGCCAGGGGATATTAAGGTTTTATAGATTATTAAGTGATTAGTCCTTGCGCCATGCAATACATTGATGATTCTCTTATGCCTTGAATTTAATGTTGACATATTATTGATCATGTAACTAGATCACTACTGCTCCATTAAATAATTGATGTGATTGGTTTATAATCTTATTACTTGTGCGCTATGAATTATGGATAGTGAGATTGATTATTTCTCTTCTAACCAGGTAGGATAGGTTGGGCAGGTAGTTATTGTAATTTTTAGTGTTTAGTTTATCATAATTGTTTTACACTTCAGTTGGTTGTGATGCACTAAAATGCATCGTTATTTATGTTTTGTGTTGAACATGTGTCATTGTTATAACTTTAATGTGTTGGCTTGGTATCGTCATGTATTTAGAAGACGTGTAGATGATAATACCTTTTTATGTTTTCGTGTTGATTTAGTGATGCTAATCATGTCATGATGATTCCATTGTCCTAACAATGAAGAGAAAAAAAAGTTTATTTCGTTTGATTTTGTAACGGAGGGGTTGTTACATATGGTATCAGATCGGGTTCAACCCTGTGACTGTAGATCTCCATGCTTTCCACTACAATAAACCATTGAGTAATAACCTAGAACTAAGTAAAACTTTAACGTGTCCATGCGGTGATCTCGATTAGAGGAAGCCACATAGGTTTGCAATATGGTGCTGGGAAGGAGGTGTGACGCCTCCAGAAGTGCCCACGCCCTCAGAGTCTAACCCCCAAGGAGAAGAACAATTCCTTGTGTTGGATTCGATTATTGTAAGGGATGTTGATGGTCTGACAAGGTCCTTCCAGGGAATTTCAAAGGCCATGATTCACCATCTGTATTGAGATAAGGCCAGGGTGCATGTACCCCTATGGGTCCACAATGTGCCCCAACTAGTACCGTTATCTTCACCAAGAACTCGAGAGGGATAAGTTCTCAAGTCCATGAGTGTTGCAGATGACTCAGTTGTCAAGGTCTGGTTGGAGAATATGGTGATGTTATTTTCACTTCATGACTATACCTCCAACCTGAAGGTCTGTATGGTGGTATTTTGATTGAAGGGGAGTGCTCTTATACGGTGGAAGATGCTCATGCCACAATTGAACATGGTCGATGAAGACGTGTCATGGGAACTCTTTGAGGAATGGTTTTGAGAGAGGTATCTATCCGAGGAATTCATTGAGTGTCAACTCAATGAGTTCAACACCTTGAGAGATGGCATCTGTATGGTGCCAAGTATGAGGCTCGTTTCATGGAGTTGCTTCGATATGATCCACACCTGAATACCAAGAAACTTAAGGTCAACAGGTTCATGTTTTTCCTTAAGGTCAACATTCATGCAATGGTTAGGATTTGCATGCCTCAAACCTTGAATAATGTTGTTCAGAAGACCCTCATAGCAGAGGAGGATCTTATCAGTGGGGGTCAGAGAAGGACTCCAAGGAGGCCAGTGGGGCAGGTGTCATATGGTGCGCAACAACATCAGACACCAACTAGACATTCACCAGGATATCGTGGCTTCCAAAGAGGATCCACTTTCACTACACCTCAGCGACTTGCACCTCAGCAGCGAAATCCTTATCGAAGGCCAAATCACTAATAGCAGCGTCGACCGCAGTAGTATCAGTTTAGGCATGTTCAGTAAAACAGACCAGGATTCCAGGCTAGTGGGCCGTCATCTTCTACTTCGGGTACTAGGAGTATTGGACTGAAGAAAGAGTGTTGGACATGTGGGGAACCATTTTACCAGTGTGATTACCCAGTGGAGAGGACCAGAGCATCTAGATCAGTCGGACCCACTACCATGGGAGATTTGGGTAAGGCCCATCGGATTCATGCAACGGTGAATAACCGCCAGGCAGAGAACCAGTCAACTATGCTCGAGACATCATGTACCGTCGTTGACCAGAACCTTAGCATTTTGATAGATCCAAGTTATACTGAGAGTTTCATTTCTAGTGCAGCGCTAAAATGAATTTATGTAAAGGTAGTAAAATAGAACAAGTTAGGCTGTGTAGGAATGGCTTCAGGAGCCAAGAAAAAGGTTGGAGGAAGAGTTGTAGGTTGTGGCCTTAACTTGGGATATTTGGTCACAAAGTTCCACACGTACATCATGATCTTAGGATCTTATGACGTAGTAATCATTATGGATTGGTTGGAATTGCATGATGCGATACTCGACTGTAAGACGAAACGGATGAGCTTGGTTGATGACAAGGGAAAGAGAAAGGTGATTGTAGGTAGGAACTAGGGAGTCTCCCAGAGGTTCATCTCTTCCTTGCAGCTACAAAAGAGCATGCGCAAGGGATGTAAGATTTATGTGATCCTTGCGTTAAACGAGAAGAGAGTAGCGGAAGGTCTAGAACACCTTCCAGTGGTGCGAGAGTTTGCGGACGTATTCCCTAAGGAGTTACCTGGGATGCCACCTTAGAGGGATTTGGAATTTACCTTAGACCTGAAAACAGGGACGAAACCAATAGCAAGGATGCCTTATCAGATGTCGACCTCGGAGTTACAGGAGTTGAAAATGCAACTGAAGGAGTTGTTGGACCTAGGAATTATACGTCTAAGTGTGTCACCGTGGGGTGCGCCTGTTATTTTCATATGAAAGAAGGATGGGTCGTGGATACTTTGTATTGACTACCATCAATTGAACAAGGAAACGATAAATAATCAGTACCCGTTGCCAAGGATTGATGATCTGTTCAATCATAGGAAAGGTGCGACGGTGTTTTCAAATATCGACTTGAGATCCAAGTATCACTAGTTGCCGATCAAAGAGATAGACATCCCCAAGACCACCTTTAAGACAAGGTTTGGACATTATGAGTTTTTTTTTTACTGTTTCAATTGACGAATTCCCCAAGGGTATTTATGAGTTTTATGAATGGGGTGTTCCACAAATACTTAGACAAGTTTGTCCATGTATTCATTGACGATATTTTGATATATTCTTAGATGATGGAGGAGCATGATGAGCACTTGCACTTGGTTCTACAGTGTCTATGAGAGAACAAATTGTATGGGAAATTTTCTAAATGCTTGTTTTATCAATCGAATATTCACTGCTTAGGGCATGTCATCTCCGACGAAGGTATCATTGTGGATCCAACAAATTTCGAGGCTATTATGGAATGGCCCACACCAATGAATGTCCCTGAAGTGCGTAGCTTCATGGGTTTAGTAGGATACTATCAACGGTTCATCGAGGGTTTTTCGAAGATAGAAAATCCAATCATGAAATTGCAGAAGAAGAACAAGAAGTTTGTTTGGACCGAGAAATGCACGGAAGGATTTTGGAGGCTCAAGGAGTTGTTGACAACAACAACGATACTAAAAGTCCCTGACATGGATGTAGAATTCTTGTTATGCACTGACTCATCCATGAACTCTTAGGTGGAGTCTTGATGCAAGATGGTCGAGTGATCTCTTACATATCAAGAAAGTTGAGAAGGCATGAGGAGAACTATGCAACACACGATCTGGATTTGTTAGCTATTGTTTATACCTTGAGAGTTTGGAGACACTACCTAATTGGATGAAAATTCAAACTAAAGATGGACCACTGTGGTCTACAACACATCTTTATGTAAAGAGATTTGAACATGCGACAACGGTGTTGGTCGGAATAACTTAGCGGGTATGATTTCAAGATTACTTACATAAAAGAAACAATGAACAGAGTGGTTGATGCATTGAGTCGAAGACCGCGTATATTTTCGTTGATGCCTCTTCAGACGAATCTACGCAAAAATATTCTAACTTTATAGTGTGACGATGACTAGTAAAAGGAGGTCAAGGATTTTATCAGACAAAACATAATGATGGTACCAAAATTTGAATGATTTACGTTAGACGACAATGGATTATTGAGATTTAAAAATTGAATTTACATACCACCCAACGACGAGTTGAGGAGTTTGATCCTAAACAAGTCTCATAGAGAAATGTATATGCCTCATCCTAGAGTCACAAAGATGAGGGAAAACCTTAAACCCTTATTCTTCTGGAAAGGAATGAAGGCAGACATAGTCAACTACATGGCAAGATGTCTAGAATGTCAGTAGGTGAAGTCTAAACATAGACATCCGACAGGATTACTAAAGCCACACGCCATTCCGAAATCGAAATGGGAGGTCATTTAGATCGATTTCATTGTTTTTTTTCCACTAATGGAAAGAAGACACAACTCGATTTTTGTGGTAGTCGACACTCTGACGAAGAGTGCTCATTCTATTCCTATGTGTATGATGTATCAGGCACCTGACATAGCTAGATTTTTCATCAGCGAGATTGTGAGGTTGCATGGTGTGCCTAAGAGGATTATATCTGATCGAGGATCGATGTTTACTAGACTATTTTGGACTAATTTCCAATAGGACTTGGGAACCCAACTTAAATTTAGTACTGTGTATCACTCAAATACAGATGGGCAGACTGAACGAACAAACCAAATCTTGGAGGATATGTTGCGTATGTACATAATGGAACAACAGAAGAGTTGGGAGAACTTCTTGACACTGGTAGAATTTTCATATAACAACAATTATCAAATCACCATTAAGATGGCGCATTTCAAGTTTCTTTA
>ML782523.1:80902-98667 GCA_009831015.1 Picea engelmannii | reverse complement strand
ATTCTGAAACTTGCACACAAGAAACTAAAGTCCGTACTCTTTCCAATGGAAGTGGTCCCACTTCATTTGGATTATGTATGAAGAATTTATGATTGTTTTACCTGGAACACTTGTTTATTGACTAGCTTCAGGATTGGTCACAAACCCTATCTTCCACAGAGTGTATCTCCATAATTTTTTTTTTTTTTTAAGTAAGAGTATGATATATTAAGTACCTTCAAAAAAACTGGTGAAAGTGCCAGATTACATCCATAAATAGTATGGTTTCACTGGACTGCCCCAACAGAGGAGAAACCAGTCCAGTCAGCCTATGAAGTTTGCTAAACAGTTCTAGGATTAAAAATATAGTAAGTGCTAGCATTATTGCAAAAGAAAACTAGCTAGGACTGACAATGTTTTCCTTTGAAACACAATTAGACACCTGGCTGGTAATCCTGGTTCGTGGCTGGGAGGTCGCCCAGCCACGTCTCTTCCTCTAAGTAGGTGAGTCCCGAGTCCCAAATCATCTCTGTATTCACGTTGTCCATTGCTTTCTCGGCCACTGGCGCCTCCACCTGCTGTTGCTGGCTCGTTGAAGTAGCTCGTGCCATCTCACTGGCGGTGCATGTCATCCCAGCATTTTCTGCACTTTGTTTTGTGGTGTTGCCAAGATGAGTCGTCGCATGGGTCACTTAGGCCAAGGAGTTTCCATCCGGGTGAGAGGGAAAGGTCGCGCTCATGGGGGCCAGGAGATGGAGGAGAGTTGTCACCTTAGTGTTGGTAGAATGTACCCGGAAGTGGAGGTCGTCTACCTCCTTATGTAACTCGAACACCAGGTCATAAATGTTGTCAAGATTGTCCCTGAGCTTCACACCTGCGCTGAAAACAAGATCCTGATGCGCATAATTGCTTGGTCTGCGGGGAGGAGGGGGATCTTCTGCAGAGCTCCAGGGTGGATTCGCAGGGAGGAGGATGCTAGGTAGCGGTATTGCTGATGCGGGGTCCGGAAGCGGAGTTGTATTGGATAACTAGGAGACCAAAGTCATGGAATGTGGCTGCGTATCTGGAAGCGAGAGGGAGGGCCTTCGGGGCCTCCAGGGAGAGCCCCGTCGCGGCTTCCCTCATTCACGAGGCATTGAAACAGGATTAGTGATGAGGTAAGCTGACTCGCAGGAGGCGTGGAGACTATGAGAGAAAACGAGGAGCCACAGGAAGTGAGTGGAGTCCGCCCAAGAGCACTCAGGGGAACGCTCACCACCCCTGGTTCGGAGACTATGAACCGAGCAAACAAATGAAAATCCCATCTGCGTGAAAGTCAAGTTATGGAAAACCAAAGAAAGCGGAAGCACATAACCCTTTATTGTGCGCGTACAGACCTTAAAGGATGGTTGCATCAAATTAATACTGGAGGGCGGTGGCGGGTTTCGGCACGAGTATATCACGTGGCCTCATGCTCGCTGAGCTGATGCCAGCCTCCTCCATATGCCCCATGGCCATTGATAACACCCCATCCGGGGGGTTGTCTTCCTCAGCAACCCTGCGAATACACCGATAGAGTATGGGGTGATCCGAGTCCCTGTTGGAGTTGCAGAGAAGTTCTGGTCCACTCCAAGTGGTGCCTAAGTTAGCGAGATCATCCACCACTTGATTCACTTTCCGTCTGATGTGGGAGGGGATGATGGCTTGATTTGGCTGCAGTAAATCAGAGACAATTTGAATCCCAAGGGATAGTCTCCAACTAGGCGCCAATCTATCCGGATGCACCCCATTAAGCATTCGACGCAAGATGTTGATTATGATTTGAGAGTCCCCTTCGACTATAAGCTTAGTAAATCCATTGTCGCGGGCTAGGTGTAGTCCATTAAGGAGACCCCAAAGCTCTGCAGTGTTATTTTTTGAGTTCCCCAGGGAACCCGCACTTATAATCAAGATGTGTCCTCGATGGTCGCGGAATACTATCCCATAGCCGGCAACTCCAGGGTTGCCTTTCGAGGCTCCATCGAAGTTAAGCTTGATGTAGCCTTCCGAAAGAGGAGACCAATAAGAGGGACTGCTGAATGTGGGTTGGTTGGTGATGTTTGCCGTTAGGGGGGCATGTAGCGCCCATTGTTGTAAGATGTGGTATTCAGAGGGTGCTACGTTGCTATCTTCCTCAGACCAATGTTGAATGTTGATCGTCTCCCAGATATTACTGCAGCAGAGGTGCCAACATTGCTGCCACTGAAGGGAGTGGTCCTTGAAGATTCTTATGTTCCTCTCTTTCCAGGTCTGCCAAAGGATAAAACCTGGGATGAGTTTCCAAATGTGGTTTAAAATGGGAGAATGGAAGGCCTCATCCCTCCAGTTCATTATTGTTTCCTGGATGTTGTCCCTATTTCGATCAGAGGTGCGCATGACTTGCGCCGCCTGGTCCCAAACCTGAGCTGTGAAGGGGCAAGTATTGAGGAGGTGATTCAGAGTTTCCTCTGCTTCGCCACAAATAACACAGATTGAGGGTCCCATAAAGCCATGTTTCATTAGGTTATCCCATGTCAGAATGCTAGAATGGAGAACTAGCCAGAGAAAAAGAGTAACCTTTGGCCAGTGCTTAAGATTCCACAGTTTCTGCCAGGCTGTCGTGTTGGGGATGGGGTCCATTACTGTTTTGAGCAGGTAGGCCTCCTGTATGCTAAAAGTTCCTTGTGCTCAGTGTTCCCATATGAGGATATCGTCCCCCTCATTTTTGGGTATTTTCCTTTTGACCATCTCCTTCGGCCAAGGTTCCAGGTCCACGTGTGCCCCCAAATTGAGGCGCCCTCTGTGCAGGCCCCAGCGTCGCCAGGTATCCTCCGGGGGGGGGTCCTACCAGTAGTCAGTGACACTTGTGAGGCCCATTTGCATAGCTTGGGTGCAGATATCTCGGGCCCAATCCTCCTTAGCCAAGACTGGCCATTGCTACCAAGAGTCATGCCAGAAAAGCGTTGTCCTGCCATTCCTGATCTCCCAGAAGGCATGCCAAGTTACTAGCTGTTTGTTCTGCTTGGCCGCATTCCAAATTAGGGAGCCCGGGTCGTCCCCACTCCATCGAATAAGGTCTCTCTTTGCTATAGTTGGGGTGTATTTCTTCCTCCAAAGCCTGGCCCAAAGATCCTTGGGATGTTTTAACCAGCGCCACCAGATTTTGGCACCAAGGATCTTATTCATTATGAAGGGGTCCTTTAGGCCTAGGCCTCCTTGTGCTTTTGGGCAACATAGTTTGTCCCAGATAACCAGCGCCATCTTCTTCCCTGAGTTGATGTCATGCCACAAGAAGGTTCTTTGAAAAAAATTTATGGCGGAGAGGACGAATCTCGGAGCGGCTAAAGCTGAGAAATGGTAGATCGGGAGGGCCTGGAGAACAGAGCAGAGCAGAGTAAGACGACTGGGAAGGTTTAAGACTCTGAAGGTCCAGGAAGAAATCCTTTTGGAGAAGGAGGCGAGAAGCTGCTCCCAGGATGAGTTTCGGAGGCCATTATCAATGAGGGGAATTCCCAAGTATTTGGACGGAAGGGAGCTTCGACTAAAACCTAGGAGTGCAAAGATATGACACTGGACAGGTGGGGGTGTGTTGAAAAAGAAGATTTGGGACTTACCCTTATTGCAATCCAGGCCCGAGGATTCTAAGAAGGAACTGAGAATTTCCTTGATAGCATTGGCCTCACGAGCTGTTGGGCTGCCCATCAGGAGAGTATCGTCCACAAACTGGTTGTGCGAGATGGGAGGGGTGATACCGTGCAGGGGAAGACCGGTCAACAAATTGTTTTCCACTGCAACGTGTATTGAGCGGCTGAGACCTTCAGCAAGAATGATGAACAGGAAAGGAGAGAGAGGATCTCCTTGTCTGATTCCTCTAGAAGGGGAGAAAGGACGGGATGGGACACCATTCACAAGAAAAGAGAAGAAGGTCGTAGAGGTAAGATTCATGATCCATTTTACCCAGCTCTGATCAAAGCCAAAGGCTAAGAGCATTTCTTGCATGAAGTTCCAGCTTATTTTGTCAAACGCTTTAGAAAGGTCTAGTTTGAGAAGCATACCTGGAGTCTTGGTCTTTTATAGGGAGTGGATTACTTCATGAGCCAGGATGATGCTATCCAAGATTTTTCTGCCCTCTACATACCCCAATTTCTCTGGGGATATGATTGTTGGTAAGATAGATTTGAGCCTACGTGAAATGACTTTTGTAAGAAGCTTGTAGATGACGTTACACAAGGCTATTGGTCTAAATTACTGAGGATGATGTGCATTTCCTTCCTTGGGAACTAAGGTGATGAAGGTAGCGTTGAGGGCTTGGAGGACCTGACCAGTAGCCCTAGAGTCTTCCAGAATTTCCCACACTTCCGTCCTGATCATTGGCCAACAATGATGAAAGAAATCGCTTGTGAACCCATCCGGACCCAGTGCCTTGCATTTAGGCGTGTGTTGAAGCACCTCGTCCACCTCCTCAATCATAATAGGTCGGAGCAGTGCTGATTTCTATTCCCGAGTGACTAAGGAGGGCACATTTCTTGTGATTTTGCTTATGGCTTCACTTCTATCTGGGAGGGGTTCGCTGAGGAGATTGTGAAAGTAGTCTATCAGGGTTGTCTCCATGTCCTCATGGGAAGTAATGGACTCTCCTTCCTCTGAGATAAGATGCGTAATCTTATTGGAGTGTCGTCTTTGGATAACAGTCCTGTGAAAAATTTTTGTATTACGATCTCCCTCCGTGAACCACTGGATGCGTGATTTCTGCTTCCAAAGAATTTCCTCTTGTCTTCTCCTGGCTTCGAGTTGTTGGGTTACTTCCATTTCCTGGTTTTTAAGCTTAGTAGTTAACCCGTGTTGTCTGATTTGATTATGAATCTCGCCTAATTGTTCCCTCAACTTCTTCTGGGCATCGAAGATATTTCCAAAGGTGTGCTTGTTCCAGTGCTTAAGAATGTGCTTGAGGTTTTTTAGTTTTTGCTGGAATCTGAACATTTTGGAGCCACGCTGGACTTCGGTCTCTTTCCACCAGTTTTGTATGTTAGCCTGGAAATCTGGATGATCCAACCAAAACTACTCGAATCTGAAAGGTTTCTTACCAGGTGTTGCCGGGACATCCATCCATAGTTGTATGGGCCAGTGGTCTGAGCCGGGGAGATTGAGAATGGTAGCTTCCATGGCTGTTCCCTCTAACATAAGGGACTCAGAGATGATGAAGTGATCCAACTTGCAGGCGATTTGATGTGTCCCTATTCTTCTGTTTGTCCAAGTATGAGTGCCGTTGCTAGTATCCATATCCACAAGCTGAAGATCATCAATGAGATTGTTGAAGACCTCAGAGTCTCGCTCCAGTCGTCTGGAGCCTCCTTTCTTCTCCTCCAAACTGCGAATGATGTTAAAGTCTCCCCCAATCAGCCAGTTATTGTGTTGTTTTAAAATGTATGTGTTATGCAGGCTGCGAAGGAAGTCTGGCCTGTCCCTCGGATTGGCTGGACCATATACATTGGTCAGGCATCCAGGCCTGTTTGAGCCTATGCATCTATAATTCGCTGTGATGGACCATTTAGTGGCAAAGAAGTTTTCCATAATCACCTCATTGGTGTTTTAGAGGACAGTTAAGCCCCCTGCAGTGCCTAGGGCGTCTATAAAGGCCGCCCTCCCTTGCCTCCAACAAAATGCAAGGAGCCGATCTATGTCTTCTCACGAGCATTTTGTTTCCTGTAACATGACGATGTTCGGTTTTTTTGTTATGATCATATCCCGTAGCACTTTCTGCTTGCTACGTCCATTGAGACCTCTAATATTCCAAGAGATGATCTTCATACTGACGGAGGGGTAGGGAGCGGGGGAAAACTATCTGAGATCAGGTGGATTTGTCCCGAGTTTACCATATAGTTCCCTATTTCCTGTATGAGCTTGTTAGTGGATTTTCGTCCTCTTTTTTTCTCATCTTTCTGAGCTTTACCTGGGTTTTTTGGTTGTGTGCTCTAAATTCCTAAGGCTTTACTGGCTCGGGCTGATGATCCGGCTGAAGAGTTGAGAAAAACCTTGTGTACTTTTCTTAGTTGGTCTCTGGGAATGGTATAAAGTTTTTGGTGTCTGTATGCATGCTCCAGGTGCTCCAGGTCCACTCCAGCTAGGTCGTTTTCCTCTAGCTCCATCTCGGCATCACCTTCCTATGTCTCTTGTAGCTCATGTGTGCTCGGAACTCCCCTTGGATGCAGGGGATCATGTTCCTTGCTCTGCTGGGGGGTGCCCGTTTCTGCACTCGGTTCGTGAGGCTCCGGATTCATGGGGGGAGCGCTCGGGGTTACAGTGGTGGGCATGTGCTCTGGTTGGTCCTGCAATACGACAAACTTATTACGGGTGGAGAGATCTTTACTTATTTGGGCCGGTTGTCTCTTTCCTCCTGGGCACCTTTTCCCAGCTTGCTGTACAAAGCCATCTTTGTCTTTGCCTTCCTTGTCCTTGTCATTTTCTGAGAGTCCATCTTTCTGGACCGCATTGAGGGGGCATTCCCGGAATAGATGACCGTGTTCATGGAATTTCCTACACCGGAACGGAATGTGTTCGTATTCAATGGTTTGGATCCAATCTTCATCTTGATATTCCAGTAGTATGGAGCCTGGGAGTGGTTTAGCAATGTTCAGGTAGACACATATTCGTGCATAGGAGGTGTAGCGTCTCTGCTTGGTGGCTTCCGAGGATTTGACATAAATGCCAATGGTGTTGCCTATGCCTGTCAGGACTTCTTCCAGCCAGAACTCTTGTGGGAGAGAGTATAGTCGGATCCAAACTGGCGCATGTGCAAAGTCCTCCTTCTCTGGGCTAAACTTTTCGGTCCAGAACCGCAAGAAGAGACCTGCAGAGTTGAAAAAGTACGGCCCCCCATCAAAGATACGGTTGCGATCCTCAAGGTTATGGAATATGATTGTAAAAAACCCCTTGGAACCCAGTTGCAACTCATAATGTCCTTTTGGCTTCCACCAGTACTGGATCCATTTAATCAGATCCCTCTCGGCAGGCCAAAGCCCTAGAAATTTCCCAACTAAGGCGTAATCCCTCATGTACTGCTTTTGTTCTTCTATTCGTGGTGAGCTAATAATGTATTTTGGAGCTTGTGGTGCTTGGGGAATGCACTTACCAGGTAACCAAGGATCCGTTGAAGAAGAGGAAGAGGGGTTGGTCTCCTTCGCTGGGTCGATATCCATGTCATGATCCTTGAAAGTTCCTTCCTCCATCAGTTTT
Organism: Picea engelmannii; assembly: GCA_009831015.1. NCBI lineage: Eukaryota > Viridiplantae > Streptophyta > Pinopsida > Pinales > Pinaceae > Picea > Picea engelmannii. The sequence continues at coordinate 91,458 of ML782523.1, read as the reverse complement.
GAGCGCAGGTCGGGCGGTGGCTCGAAGGCCGGCCGTTTTATTTCCTCTATTGTATTTCCATTTGCCGTAACACGGCTGTAGGAGGCGCCCGATGGCCCTCCCTCCTTGCACGACATAAGCCCCAACGGGGTTGTAGAAGGACCCCGTGCGGCGCTGGGCGGCTGTAGAAACCCTAGTACGCGCTTCAGAGAGAAACCCTCATTGTTCACAATTTTATCACAACCAAAAGGTATGCGGGCTTGGCCCAGTTAATCTTTCTGCAACTAGACCACGTCCTTTCTTGGGTTTGAGCACAAGACCTGACCTTCGTTGCAAGAACGACTTTACCATCCAGCCGCCTCTGCTGACCTTGAGTGTATCTCCATAATTATAGCGAATCAAGAACTGAAATTTTTACCAGAGATACCTTGATATGTCTTCTCAAGACCATAGCGATTTCACCATCTGAATCATTATATAAAAAAAAATTAGAACACATCACCAAAAGACTTCATCCTCCCTTGAAATTTGGCCTTCTTTTCTTCTTATTTCCTCTGAAATTCGACTTGTATCAAATGAATGTATAATGATGTTTATTTATACCATTTATGTCACTTCCTTTTAACATTAGAGCTGACCTGACACTTTCTTATTTTGTAATTATTTTCTTTAATTATCTTCAGTGCCTACATGTACTTCCTTCTTCAATTCACTTTGTCATATTCATAAATGCATTTATCCTCAACCATGAGGATCCACGTGACATGCCACATACCACCGGAAACAGCATGATGTATACTATCCATTCATGGGTGTTGTATATGCATGTGCATTGTCCTTCATGTCCAAATACCTTTATCAATCTTGTGGTCCAAAACCCATGACTAGGGTTGACATCAATGACAACAACCAATCTTCCAACACTTACGTGCATTGAGCGAACTTATCCTTGAGGACACTTACGTGAAAGTGATCTAGGTTATTATACTATTAGTTGTTTTGATTATGATTATGAGATATGGTGGATTTGATTATATGTTATTTTGTGGTATTTACATAGACAGGTGCTATTGACTAAGTTATCCTGAGTGTGCAGGACTCTGGACATTGAGGATGCAGAGGCATCGATGAAACTCCTTGGACTCTGGATCGAGTCAGGGAGTGGACTGTACGATTTGAATTTTGTTGATGTGACATATGTACATATGATTATATGTTATGATGATGATGATTATTGCCGATATTATTCATTGATGGATGCAGGCTGATGATAGCTTGTCGACCAGACTCAAATTTGGAGTAGAGGGGTCACACACGACAACCAGAGATATTGAGGAAGAGGTGTGGCATCATCCCCGCCACAGCCTACTAGAACTCTCATCTTGGCTCGAACTGTAGGTTAACAATTACCTAGTTCGAGAAGACCCACGATGCCATGAGGGAAGACTGTGACAATCGCTCATGATGATTCTAAGGGGCACACAATAAGGCAGGGGCCTTATTCCTTAGAGCCCCTTAGTCTCCCAAAATATCACATGGAAGAGTATTGACTCCAGGGGTTTGATGTCTACCAAATTCATTCAAGAGGCGAGTGTCACCCTTGGATCACGTAGTGCGTCTTGAAGGGCACGTCGTGCAAAGAAAATGGAAAAAGGTGAGTGGCATCCTTGGAGCACATAGTGCATCTTGAAGGGCACATCACACAAAGAAAATGGAAAGAGGTGAGTGGAACCCTTGGAGCACGTAGTGCGTCCTAAAAGGCACGTCGTTATTTTAACTGGTAAGTGAATAAACCTAGTGCCTAGAAAACTATGCCTCCTTAGGACCTAGTCGGCCTTAAAATGAATGATTTGTTAAGTAAAGTTAAAAACAATTTTTTCCCTTAAAATGTTGCCCAGCCTAGTGAATTTAAAACCTAGGTCTAAGAAAAACCTCTGGACAAAAATAATTAGACATATAACAAGAAGGGGGTAAAGAAATTCAAACTTTAATTATTAAAGTAAAAATTATAATGAAGGATTAAATTTTTAAAAAGGGGTAATGGTTTTTTTATCTACTTTTGCTAATTTAATTTTTAGTTAAAAAGAAAAGAGGGTAAATGGTTGGTTTTATCTGCTTTTGCTAAATTAAATTTTAGTTAAAAATAAAAGATGGTAAATGGTTATTTTTATCTACACTTGCTAGATTGATTTTTAGTTAAATAGGAAAAAGGGGGAAACTTAAAAGAAAAAGGAAACTTAAGGAAAAAGGGAAACTTAAAGAAAAGGGGAGACTTAAAGAAAAAGTTGAATGTCTAACTTAGTAAGGAATCTAGCCTTTGGGACTTTGTATTTATGAACTCAACTAGGAATTAAGTAAGGCGTAAGTCATTTAAGATTTGTAAGGGAATATTGGGATCGAGCGACATGTGTACGAGGGAGGTTTTTCGAAATTAATTAAATGAAAAAGGAATTTAATGAGAATTTGGGAAACTAATTACTGAAAAACTCTATAAAAATGATGGAGGAGGAAGATTATGGATCTGATATTTTTATGTAATGTTACGTTGCTGAAATTTTATCTGAATTGAACTTTCTCTTGTGGGAGTTGGGATACCTAGCTCGGGTAACGAGTGGTAGCTCGACCTTGCGAGGAGCGTTGGGTGCTAGAATTCTCTGGTATCGAGTGTCTGTTCCCTTTGCGGCTCAGGGGGCTCAAGGGAAAGAAGAGCACCCCTAGCATTGGTTGGGAGGTACTGGTGAGGTCACATCGATTGGAAAGCGAGAGATGGACGGAGCACACGCGGGACAACGACTCGAAGCTTTCGCTTTTGGATATGGTACACATGTGTATATTTGTATTGAATGATAGTTTAAATATTTTTCATGTGCCTTCAGTAATGTACTTGTACTGTGTTCAAGTTTATGTTTAATCATTGTAACACTTTCCATAGATTTCATTTTTATCTTTCAGCAAATTGTCTTGTTGAGCCCAACATTTATGATCAGAGAACTTAGAGTCATCCCGGCCATATTCTCGCTATTTTGAATTGATTTCCCATGGTGAACCCAAACTCTAATTGTAATGACTTATCTGTGTTTGTTTTTATTCATTTAATACGAAGAATAATTGTGTTTTTATCTTCTGTCCCTTATCCTTTAAGTTATTAGTCTGTGCTTGAGCAGTCGGCCAGAAGCCTAATCGACTGTCTTCACTCCAGTGTTTAAGACTGATATTTAAATTCCCTACCTTCATGTGCATGGATAACAAGTGAAGAATAAATTTTCTCCCAGTTCGCTAACAGTTCGTTGTTATATTCCTTATAATTCTGGCATAAACGCTCTATCTGTCAGATTGTATTGATCTTTATATTCTCTTTGTTGGCCATCGTAGATTTTTCTTTTTATATTTTTATATACTCGGTATGAAAAGTATGTACCTCCACTCTAAACAAAAAATTGACTGAGACTATCATTTCTTTCCAAACACTTTAGTATATTTGACAGGTTGATTTAAAGACCTAAATTACTATGTACAGATTAATAATGTTAATTATGGAATTCTATTTTTGTAAAGATAGAGAATATCAAATTACAAGTCTATACTTCTTTCACAAAATTTAAAATTTGAATGAAACTATAGTTTCTTCACCGTAAGAAGGCATCAGTAGATTTGATAGAATTGATGTCAAGACCCTAATCACTACTATTAATGTTAATTATGAGAATCTGTTACAATATCGTACTTAAGCTTGCTTAGATTTTAATTCCTAATGCCTTATGCTCTTACTCACTTGCTTTGATGATCGATGGATTAAATAAATGGTTGAATGGCTTAAGGAGAGATACCTAATGTAATAGTGGTGTTTAATTAATGGATTGTTAAGAAGATTGAACTTCTAGGGTTTGTAAATAAATGTATAACCTGATCCTTCTTTGTGCCAGGGGATATTATGGTTGTATAGATGATTAAGTGATTAGTCCTTGCGCCATGTAATACATTGATGATTCTCTTACGCCTTGAATTTAGTATTGACATATTATTGATCATGTAACTATCTCACTACTGTGCCATTAAATAATTGATGTGATTGGTTTATAATCGTATTACTTGCTCTTCTAACCATGCATGATAGGTTGGGCAGGCATTTATTGTAATTTTTAGTGTTTAGTTGATCATAATTGTTTTACGCTTCAATTGGTTGTGATACGTAAACTATGTCATTATTTATGTTTTCTGTTGAACATGTGTCATTGTTATAAATTTAATGTGTTGGCTTGGTATTGTCGTTTATTTAGAAGACCTGTAGATGATAATACCTTTTTATGGTGTCATGTTGATTTAGTGATGCTAATCATGTCATGATGATTCCATTTTCCTAACAATAAAAAGAAAAATAAAAAAAAGTGTACTTCATTTGATGTTGTAATGGAGGGGTTGTTTCAAACCATACCTCCTCTAGTCAATGGAACAAATTTTGCATTTTGGAAAATAAGAATGAATACCTACTTGATGTCTCTTGCTATGGAAGTTTGGAAGATTGTAGTAGATGGTTATAAAATCCCAACTTATCTTCCAAATAATGAATCCAGTAAGAAAAATTACTATAGTAATGCAAGAGTTATTAATGCCATCCAAGGAGGACTTGCAGAAACATAATTTGTCAAAGTTATGAAGCTGGAATCCGCAAAGGAAATATGGGACATACTGGTAAACGGTTATGAAGGAGATGATAAAGTAAATTTGGCCAAACTTCAAGATTACAGAATGAAATTTCAAATCCTAAGAATGAGTGAAGATGAGAATATTGCAAGTTTGTTTCTCATAGTATATGAGACTATAAACACTATGAAAGGGCTAGGTGAGAATATTGAAGAATCTATAGTAGTTCATAAGGTACTGAGTTCTCTTCCCTCAAAACTTGATGCAAAGTTTTCTACTTTATAAACAATGCATGAATTAGAAAAAATGACTATGGACATGCTCCATGGAATTCTAATTGATTATGAGATGAGGAATAGGAAACAATAACTAGATCTAAAGGACACAGTTTCTGAGGAATCAATCAAATCGTCAACATATGAAGATCATGATTCCTCGGAACACTTCTCAAATGAAGAAGAAGTTAACTTTGTAAGGAAACTGAAGAGGGGCTCTAAAAAATATAAAGGTATGTTACCATTCAAATGTTTTCATTGTGGTAAAGTTGGTCATTTTTCATCTAAATGTCCTTTCAAAGGAAACAACACCAATGAAAAACAAAGAAAAGGAAAGGATAAACATAGGGAGTTTAAAAAGAAAAAGTCTTTTAAAAGGAACAGTTTTTGTTCAAAAGAGGATAGCAACGTCTTTTCAAACATTGAAGAAGAAGAAGAATATTAGAAAGATATAATTCAAGATGAAAAACTTCTCATGTATTTGGAGAAACACAAATGTGATCAAGAAAAAAAAAACACAGAAGAATGTGAAGTTGTAGTATACATGGAAGGAGAACTCATTAGTGCTCTGGAGGAAATCTCTTGACTCAAGAAAAAATAATAGACTAAGAAAAGAACAATTACAGTTTTATAAAGACAATGAGATCAGCGAAGATATAATCATCTTAAAAATCTAACTAGAAGAGGCCAAAAGAAGGGAAAAAATATTGATGAATCAGATAAAAGAAAAGGAGAACATATGTGACAAACTAGAAGCAAAAATAGTTGTCCTAAGAAAGGATCTAGAGAAATCCAAAACTCAAATGAAATTCATAAAAGGATCAGAAACTCTAGATAAGATTCTTAGCAATCATATATCACCATATGACAAGACAGGGCTAAGATATAAGGAAAGTATGAAAATTTTCAAAGGTGAATCAAGCACCTGCATGTCAACTTGTGAGAAACTTACAAGTTATGCAAATTCTCTCAAGGGTTAACCTAACAAAAAAAAATATGATAAGAAGAAGCAATCAAAACTGGATCATCCCAACTATGCAAACAAATATGAAGCAAGGAAGCAATAGGTACCTGGATATTATCAAGTTGGAAGACAAAGAACGATTCCTACAAGTAAGTTTTTCATTCCAAGGCATTCAAATTTTTTCTATGGATATTGTTTCTCTTGTAGAAAATTTGGACATAAGGTTGTGAGTTGCAGGACTTTTAGACATAACAAAAATGTAGGAATGATATTCAATAAACCTCGAATGGATGTGTATCAAAATTCCTTCTCTCATGTACTAAATGACCTTTAATTCCACATATGAAATAATTTTGGATGCAAGGAAAGTGAATGCATAAGTGATAGGTCACCTATCTATAAGAAAGAAAGACAAGAAGATTTTACCAAGGTTTGGAGGAAGAAAAATAAAAAAAATAGTGGATTGTCTCTATATGCCAAAATCAAGAAAATAAATGGTATATTGACAGTGGTTTCTCCAAGCACATGATGGGAGACAAGAGTAAGTTTGAATTCCTAATTGAAGAAAAAGGTGGTTACTTTTGGAAACAATGCTCCGGCTAGAATTAGAGGAAAATGAACTATTATACTAGATGAAGATGAGAAAGGAAAGACCAAAGCACAAAATGTGTTGTATGTAGATGGTATAAAACGTAAATTATTGAGTGTAAGTCAAATGTGTGACCAAGGACACAATGTTCTCTTTGATTCAAAAGCTTGCAAAGTAATGGATATGAATACAATGAAGAATGTTGTAAAGGCAGTCAAAACTTCAGGGAATGTGTATGTTCTAGAAGAAGGGAAAGAAAAATGTTGCATTGGTAAAAATGATGAGAGATTTATTTGGCACAAAAGACTAGGCCATATTATTTTTAATCATAATTTTAATCTAGGAAGAAAAGATGATGTGAGAGATATTCCCAAAATTTCTAAACCTGAGAATATTGTTTGTAAGTCGTGTCAGTTTGGAAAGCAGTCAAGAGTTCAATTCAAGGTAAGAAAACACTCCACCACTTGACCTCTTGAATTGATTCATACATATCTATGTGGCCCTACTAGTACACAATAACCTCGAGGTGAAACATATTTCATTTTGTTAATTGATGACTATATCAGAATGACTTGGGTTGGATTGTTGAAGCATTAATTTGAGGCTTTTGAAAAATTTAAAATATTCAAAGCACAAGTAGAAAATGAAATGGATTTTAAAATAAAGTTCCTAAGATCAGACAAAGGAGAATAATTCACTTCTAATGAATTCAATAGTTAATGTGAAAATAATGGGATCAAGAGACAATTTGATATTTCTAAAACCCCTCAACAGAATGGAGTAGTAGAAAGGATGAACCGAATAGTTCAAGAAATTTCTAGGGCCATGCTTGATGAATCAGAATTACCCAAAACCTTTTGGGGAGAATTTTTTAAAATTGTTGTTAGCATTCTCAATAAATCACACATAAGAGTAAACAATGATAAAACTCCTTATGAGCTATGTCATGGAAGATCAACATCAATAAAGCACTTCAAACTTTTTGGAAGAAAATGCTACATTAAAATAAATGAAGACAACTTAGGTAAGTTTGAGTCTAGAGCCGATGAAGGCATCCTATTAGGATACTCCTCCATAAGTAAAGGATATAAGTTCTACAAAAAAAGGATCCATAAGATAATTGATATCATAGATGTAAAGGTAGATGAGGGACCACTTTATTTAGTGAGACATAAGCACCATAATGATAAATATGATGAACCAATCAACAATGATTTACAATACGGTGGAATGGATGAGCAAAAGGAAAAAGAGAATTCATAAGGAAAGGATAGAATGGAAACATCACATCCAAAGACCCCATCACAGAATGTTCAAAAACATCATCCAGAGAGCCAAATTCTTGGAAACAAGGAAGCAGGTGTACAAACTAGAAGAAAACTAATAGATACATCTAGTTCTGAAAATTTTGCATTGCTATCCATGAGTGAGCCAAAAATATTTATGCAAGCAAGTTAGGGTGACCATTGGGTCAAAGCCATGAATGAAGAACTAGACCAAATAGAGAAAAATAAGGCTTGGGAACTTGTCCCAAGACCAAATGACAATAATGTAATTAGAACTAAATGGGTATATAGAAACAAGTTAAATGAAGATGGACAAATAGTCAAAAACAAGGCCATATTGGTATGCAAAGGGTTTTCTCAATTCGAAGGAGTGGACTTTGAAGAAATTTTTACCCATGTTGCAAGAATTGAATCTATTAGGATGTTTTTGGATTTTTCATTCTATAGAAAATTCAAGTCTACCAGATGGATGTCAAATCAACATTTTTGAATGATGACCTTGAGGAAGAAGCTTATGTGGAGAAACCAAAAGGTTTTTTGCTAACTTACAAAAAGGATTATGTATGTTGATTAAATAAATCCATGTATGGGATAAAACAGGCTCCAAGAGCTTGGTATTACAGACTTGAAAAGTGTTTTCACCAGCAAGGATTTTAAAAATGAACAATTGATAGCAACGTATATATCAAAGTTGAAGGTAATGATCTGTTAATTATTTTAGTGTATGTTGATGATATTATTTTTGGCAGTAACATTGAATTAATGAGTAAGAATTTTGCAGTTGCAATGCAGTAGGAGTTTGAGATGTCCAAATTAGGAGAACTCTCCTTCTTTCTTGGCTTACAGATTCATCAATCAGAAAAAGGACTCCCATGACTACTAGTTGCAAACTTAGCAAGGATGATGATGCTACAGAAATATATCAAACCATGTACAGGTCTATGATAAGCAGTTTACTCTATCTCATGGATTCAAGGCTTAACATCATAAAAGAAGTAGGTTTTCTAGGCAGGTTTCAATCCAATCCTAAGGAAACTCACATTCTTGTGGTTAAAAAAATATTTAGATATTTCAAGGAGCTATTAATTATGGCTTGTGGTATCCAAAAGACACAAACCTCGTTCTTAGAGATGATACAGATGCAGATTGGGTGGAAAGCATTGATGATAGAAAAATCACTAGTGGAGGCACTTTATTCCTTGGCAATTGTTTAGTGTCCTGGCTTAGCAAGAAACAAACCTCCATATCTCTCTATATAGTTGAAGACAAATATATAGAAATAACTTCCTACTGTAATCAAGTTTTTTGGATTAAAAACAATCTCAAGGATATTCATGTTCCTTTTGATCAACTTGTCTCCATCATGTGTGACAATGCAAGTGTTATTAATATCTCTAAAAATATTGTTCAACACTCTAATACTAAGAATATACCAATAAAATATCATTTTTCTCATAGAACAGGTTCAGGATTAGGTGGTTAAATTAGATTATGTTCCTTCCAAAGAGAATATTGCAGATATTTTTACCAAGCCATTACCCAAAGAACCCTTTGAATATCCTAGACAGAAGTTGGGGGTGATCTTGTCTCCCCTTCTTTAATAAAGAGCATAGTTCACTACTTCAAAAGGTTCCCCCTTTTCTGCAGTATCAAGGAGAAGTTTGTTTTTGCGGAGATGTGCACAATTGAAGTTAGTTATGGCTCTCGATGGTATTCTATTAAGGATGGTTCTGCGTGCATAAAGAGGCTTGGAGGAGAGAATATACCAAGTCCTTTTTTGTCATTTTTTTCAAAGGGGGAGAATAACATAAAGGCCATTGATCTAGAAATTGCACACATTGAAAGGGAGACAAACTAGAAGTTGCGCACATCGAAACAGAATATCTTAGCATAAAGGCCATTGTTTTGACAGTCACCTTTCATAATAGAGAAGAAGGCTCTTTTAGTTTCCATCAATGAAAAAGGGGGAGTTTTTTGAGCATATGTTGTCATTGATGTCAAAGATGTAATGTACATGGAACATAGACAGTATGGTGCACAAAATAGTATGGCACACAAGACAATAAGGTGCAAAGGCAGTGGAAGTTTGTGAAAGATAAATAGAAATACAGAGGAAGATTGGAAAGCGCATATATGACCATAGGAATGTATGAAGTGAAATCAAAGAAAATGGAGTTAAATAACTTGTACAAGCATCGATGATCAATGAACCTTGGATTGAGATGAAGAGAGTGTGACGGAGTGGACTACGGTGGAATATTTCATAGATGAAAATATGCAAGGCACCTTGAGCTAGTGCGACAAATGGCGTTGTGGAGTGTGACGAGATGAAGTCAGTGTGACAAGCGACGAATTAGAATGTGATGGAACAGGTGAAAGGTTGGTATTTAAGAGAGAGAGTCACCAGGGGACACTAATAGTTTGATGGGAAAGTTAGGTAAGCGTTTTGTAGGGAGAGTGCGAAAATATGAAGACTTGTGACTTGAGTCTTGCACTTCCATTTTATCTTCATAATCCAAAATGTAAATTTCTACATCAATTTTGAGGAGATGAGCTAGAGCTTATTCGTTGGAATATTTGGTCTATTTTATTTAGTCAAAGAATGTCCAGTCGTAAATGAACAAATAAATATTCTTAATTTAGACAGAAGTGTGTCCACATATAACTACCTAGACTTTGATCTAGTCAAGATTTGTCCATAATGTAATTGTCATGCATCCACATACTTTATTTAGATAGAAGTGTAAGTAATAGGACTTTGATCTGGTCAAAATATGTCCACAATGTAATTATTACACATCCACATATAGGAATGGGAACTC
>ML782523.1:26163-62842 GCA_009831015.1 Picea engelmannii | reverse complement strand
CATACCAAAGAATCATATCAGTGTTGTATATCAACAATAGAGGCTACATATCATAGGCGTATATCAGCAGCATATCAGTGTTGTATATCAACAATAGAGGCATCATATCAGAGGTGTATTTCAGCAAGGTATCTTAGGTCTTTGTCTGGTCAGAGTCATCTTGGCAAGATCTTTAAGAGCAGAACATTCATGGTGGATATTTTTAAGTGATCTTACATTATTAATGCAATAAAGGAATATCATTTGTTGGGGTTTTTCTCTGTGTACAGGGTTTCCCCGGGGTATATGTGTTGTTGATGTGCATGCTTACTTATCTACATAGTTATTGTTATTCAATTATGATTTGGTATTGTTGAAGTGTATTAATTCAGAATCAAAGTGTTGAAGAAAATAAAAGAATTAATCCGCATAAGAAATCAAGCTCTTAATTTAACATGTTTATACTATTTCATCATGAATATATAGTGGCCTTACGACAAAATCATGGTATATTATATCAAATAATTTGTTTTACGAATCATTTTTTGTTCTATATAACATTATGTTATGTTATGGAATGACATATGTTATAAGTTTCAAAGGTTTGATTTGGTTTGTTTATTAAAAAAGTGGAGAATATGTGGTTATTGTTGCAAAGTTTGGGTTATTATGTTGTTGGTTTTATTTGGCATATGGTATATACAACACATGGAATTTGATTGACATACAAATGATTACCCTATCTTTCGTATGGGTGATCACCCGATTAGTTATTTAAAGTGACAAGGAAGGGTTTTCATAATTAAAAGGTTGATATGGTGTGTGGTTGGTACTCACTTAGCATCAATTTCAACCCTTGATTGACTGATATGGCATATATGCATTACATGTGGTTTATGGAATTTTGTTTGCATCAGGTGATGGAACATGGACGTAGCGCATCCTTTTTGGCCATGCATTCAATATGACGAGATGTGGGCATTTACTCCACAATCCCACATCCATCACCTTGTTGGATTTAGGTTTTTCTAGGATCATTTCATTTTGTTTTGGACTACTGAGAGAGATTGAGCTCCATCTGTTGAGAAACCCTTTCTCTTGGTGGTTGTTGTAACTGCTCTCGGCCTCCCACACTGGAATAAAATCTTGTTTTGATAAGGTGTGAGCTTGAAATCTATTCTTCATCTCTTGCAAGACATTTTTCCTTCTGATGATTAAATGATTGGCTTTGGTTAGCATATTGTGTGCATAAAATATTGTATTTCCCTACTCTATCATTTCTTGAAGGAAAATGAAGAAAAATGATGGTTGTTTCATGAAAAATGGTTGAGCTCTATCTTTGAGTCTCCATACTTTCACTTTCCATTTTTTATGATTGTTTGAGAAATTCTTAAAAGGTGGATAAAGTATTGAGTTTATTTTTGGTCTACATGCATTGCAAACAAGGTTCGAACCCGACTCCTTCTTGTTATTTTATAAGATTTGTCATGATTTTGAAGTAAATGGTAAAGACCCATTTCAGTTTGATGGATAAAAGATTAATGGGTTTTGAACCTGGGTCACACATGCAGTGCATAATTTGAAATTCAACATGTCTTTGATATTGTTCAACCCATAATCAAACATGGCTTCATTTTAGTCATTGTTTGAAATTTAAAAATGGGTTAAGTCATTTTATGTTGGTCAAGTTTATGAGATAACGAATGGGTGAAACTGGGTTTTGCGAAATTCTTTGTAACCTAAATCCAGCTTATTTATTCATGTTGAGTAGACATTTTGCATCAATTTTGGATATATTTGATTTTAAAAATGAAGGGCTCAAACCTTTATATTTGAAGCCATCAAGATCGAACCCATAATTGTTGAAATGTATTATGGTTGATGCCCTTTTTCATCCAATCTACTATCCTCATTTGCTTCATTTCCTTGACCAAAAAATAATTTTGGGTGACAGAGTTTTGGTTTAGGGTCAAGACACATAGTTATTTCATGTGCATGCAATGTGGGTATGATTGTTCTAAGTTGGTATAAACGTTATGACTCATAACTGGAAGAAGTATTGGTTAGTATTTTGGTTAATCAATGGAATATAGTTCATACCAACACATCTATTGATGAGTGAATGTATTTTTTTGGAATGATGAGTTATGGTCTGATTCGGTGTAAGATGTTGTTTTGTTAAAATCTTGGGCTTGGGCATGCAAAAAATATGGAATTAATAACATCATTTTGGGGGGGGATCATTTACTTTTGGAAGGAATAAGTGAATGTGAATTGGTTGGATTTATATGTCAATGGATATATTTAAAGTATTTTTATATATACTTTTATCCCCCCTCCATACATATCATTTTACATAAGCTATATCTCCCATAATCCCATTCATAAAATTTCATTTTCCATTTGTTCCATGTCTATATAATTAAAAAGATGAAGCATGAATGACTTTCATATTGACAAAAAAAAAAAGGTGAACAACATGATGAATGATGGGAAGGATTTGATGATTATCTACAACTTGTCTATATGATTGGGAATGGTTTGAGAGTTGACTATTTTTATGAAGAAAATATATATACATGGTTTTAAATTTCTAAACATTTAATATTGTATCATGCATTCATGTCATATTACCACTTTTCGCAAGACATTTCTCTTTTATCGTATATCCCATCCATGAAAATATAATTTTCCATGCATTTCCTTGTTCATAATTTAAGAAGAAAATGGCCTGTATATATGAATAATTTTCACTTCAGATTTCATATTTTAAAGAGGAGTTTGGTGTCTGCAGGAGTTGTGTCGGTATCCCTGTATTCATTTTTCATGTTCATTTCCCTTTTATGTTGCATGGTTGTGCTACTCTCGGAGCCATATTTAATAATGTTGACAAATTGTTTTAGATGTTCTATATAATGTGATTCACATATATATATATACTAATTTTAAGATAATGTACATAGATGAGATTTTTCAGCAGAGGAAGTAACCATTTCAAAAATAGGGGAAACAAGGGCAAAGCGCCCAATGCATTTTGGAAAAGAGGTAGAAATAGGAGGATGTGATTTTATGTCCAATTTGATGTGAGTTTTGAGGAATTTAATCATCTAGTACAATATGATTACTTAAACCTTGTGAGACACCCATATTTCCAACCCCCTCAGCCACAATTCAAACCCCTTCTTCGGCCTCATCCGAGTATTGCATATATCCCTGATCAACCCCATATGCAACCTCAACCTCCAATCAATGATGGTTGGAGCAATGCACATGTTAACCCTCCTTCTGGTGATGGTCATTGGCCTACCATGTCCTTACCTTTTCCTCCCCCTCCTCCTTTACAATCAGCTCATCCTATTGCTTCAGTAGCTTCACATGTGCATTATCCTCATCTCAAAAAGAATTACAAATCCTTAGTTATTGAGCCAAGGCCAAGTAAATGGAAATGACTTGCAATTAGTGTCAATTCATATTCCTCAAAAACATATGCCTACACCGTCAAGTCCTTACCTCTAAAACTTGAATATGGTGTGAGGAAAATCACTATCGATGACATGCACCTAGAGATATCAAAGGGTGAAGAGAAGAAATATATTGATGCATATTTGATTAATCATAGGCCAGCATTGTCAGAGGGAAGAATAAAAAGAGATTTCATTTCAAACAGAAAATATTATTTTTTATTTTATTTTATTTTCACGATGACAGTTTTTATTATTATGGGGCATGATTGTGTGTGTGTGTGTGTGTGTGTGTGATGTGTACATAATGTGTGGATATAATTACAGAGGAACAAGGTAATTCTTGAAAATAAAACAAATAAAGACAAGAAAAGGGGCCCCACCTATTAATTATTTTACAAATTTATAATTTATCCTTATCATAAATATACTTCTCCTATTATTAACTAAAGTTTTTTAACTTTAGTAACTAAAGGTAGTTGAACTACTTCAAAACTACTTTTGGAGAATAAAAGAAACGAAGAAAGGACAAGGAGCGCATGTGAAATTAGAGAGAGATACTTCTGATCAGGTTTTCTCTTGTTTCAAGTGAGATTTCTAATATCCATTCCTTGATTTTTTGAGTTTCACGATATTCCTCTTGTTGAGAGTAGGATTACTCTTAAGGTGGAAAAGAATAAAGGATTGGGAAACATAGAATTTTGACATGCTTCATAAGGTCATTCATTTATCTTGGAAGTTTATTTAGTTTGATTAGAATTTTTGAATTCATTTTTAGTTTTGATTAAGGCTATTTTGCAGAGTCAAGGCTTGATGAGCTTGTATCTTGGATTGACCCGATTTATTTTAGTCTTGGTATTTTTATTTCAAATACCAATTGTTTTTTTATGATTATAAATACCATCCTAGACTTCTAAATCTGATTCTGGTCAAACCCTCACAAGAGTTTGTAAAGAAGAATTTGGTTATAACTCAGAAAGGTTATCAATAAAATGATTTATGGTTTCCTCTCAATTTGAGACTTGTGGCTTGTTGATTTTTATATGTATATCTTCTTGTATTTATTCATTTAAATTTTATAAACTTCATTCATAAACACTCTTATATTTTTAATTTTTATTTTCAGCAAAGCATACAATTTGATAATAGCATCAAGCCCAAGAACTTATTTTTTGAGGGTTGATTGATAATTTTGAATAGGATATAAGCACAAGATAACATTCCTCCCTATCTCACCTAGCCTAGTGAGATTCGAAAATGCATGGGTGTGGAAATTACCATTCCTCACCTCAACATTTATTTGGTGACCATATTGAGGAGTGATATTTTACTCTCTAGTTATTTTCTTTGTATTTTGATTTTTATTATTTGATTAATGACTTTTCCTACCCATCAGCAATCTAACTTGAGGTTTCCTGATAAAATAAGTATTGCATCTTGTATTTTTTTACTTTATTCTTGAAACTACTCGTACCCGTGAAGAACTCAAACTTTCTTGGGAGACCATTACCCATAATATTGAGATTCAAGATCAAAGAGAAGCATTACAAAGGTAATCTCAGAATAGGCCTCTTTAGTAATGTGTTGTCTTATGTCCACTCAATATCGTCTATCAAGATAGTTAAGACGTCAATATCCTGAATTTGATCCCTTCTTAGAAATAGGAAGGAAGAAAGAAGTTTTAGAGAATCTTCAACCTAAACTCAAAAGATCTTTTTCAAATTCTTCTTCAGAAGTAAAAAAAATAAAATTAATATCCTTTCCTACCAGGAAATCCACAATGACTTCAGCTAGTGGTTCTGGAAGTACTAGTGGTGCCACTTCTTCGCAAGTTTCAGCTTATTCTCTAATAGGAAGAATGTGTAGTAATTACAATCTCGTTGTATCAACTACAAATCCAGCCAAGGTCATCAAATAATTCAATTTATTCAAATTTGAAGAAGATGTAAATGCTACTTTGTGGCATGTGCCTTCTCCTCTTGATTCAGCTCTAGCCACAACTCTTCCTAAATTCAAGGATATTTTTCCTGAGTTTTCTGGTAATAACACTATCTTAGTCAATGAACATCTCATTTCCTTTTCTAATGCATTCCATAACATTGGGGAAAATGAAAATGACACATGCATGAGACTCTTTGTTAACTCATTGGAAAGGAAGGTTGCAACCGGCTTCTTCAAATTACCACCCAATATTTTATCAACTTGGGTTGAATTGTCATATTGGTTCAATTCTACCTATGGACAAACTAAAATTATGGTAGACTTGATTATAGATTATAAAAATATTGTCTATAACAAGGGTGAAACTATAAAATATTTCAATCTATGTTTCACTAAATTGTATAATCAGATTCTAGAAATCATCAAATCACATAATCAAGCGACATTAATGCGCAATTACAACACCTTTCCTTATACCTATTATCATAGGTTAGAAGAGAATAATTCCAACAATATGGGATCTTCATTACAAACATATTTACAATTTTAGGAGTAGTTGTCTAGAACGGGTCTTCTAGTTGAAGACTTTGTTAAACATAATGATATGTCAACTATGTTATAGTTGGTAAGAATATGAGAAATTGGATGATTGATTTTGAGAGAAAAGGGGTGACTTCTATGTTGACTCTAGCTAAAACTTCTTCCCAAGCTTCCTTTAGGAATCAACCTAACAATTGTTCACCAAAGGATATTCTTTGTAGAGCTCAGTGCAACCTTTTTTAATATAATCATGATGAGAACACTTATGAGGTAAAAAAGAGTGAAATATATCGTGACTTTGGAAAAAGAGATGATACAACTATTGTTGCCTTATATTGGGCTCTATAAGAGGATGTTATGATGGATGACACCCAAAATAAATTGTATTCAAATAAGGGAAAGGGTGGTCCTCCCAAGACTACTTTTGCCCCAAGCTCATCCTCTTAGCAAACAAACCCTCAGGTTACAAAGGGTGCACAAAGTCAAGAGGTTTCATTCTCTTCTTCTTCTTCATCATGCAAGTACAATATTCTAAAACAACTAGCTACAATAAAACCATATGCTTATTTATTAGATATGGTCACCAACCCTAAGCAACAAAAGCATCTGAGAGAGTTCATGGAAGCTCAAACTTATACTATTGCTTGTTTATCTAAAGAGCAAGGTGAAGAAGAAATGTACATAAATAAATCAATTGTATATAATCCTAGGAGTTATGTTAAAAATACTCTCTTCTATGTATCTGTAAAGATAATGGACAAAATTTCTCATTGTTTCCTAATTGATGGAAAATTAGGTCATAATGTCATGTCTAATATCATCATGGAAGAGATATATCTTTCATGTACGAATGAAAATTTAAATATTATGTTGTCTTTTAATAGTTAGCAACAAGTCACAATCGGTGAAATAAAGGGTGTGACCTTAGTTTTGTGTGCTCGCCCAGAAATAAGAACCACTTGCAATATTCAAGTGATAGACATGTGAGTCAGTAATCATTTCATCATTTTGGGAAGATACTGACAAGATTTGACTGGTGGATATATTTCACTAGATGGGACACACATGTCCCTTCCCAATAATGGAAAGAACACCATTGTTCTCATATAAGTACAAATATCTCCTTATATTGAAAGTATTCCACAACCTCGTGTAAATTTTATTGATGAAGACAAGGATGTATTCTCTATTTTTCTAGAAGAAGATAGTAATTCTATCACACCCCCTCCAAATACTGAAGATGGAATATGGTACATGAATTTGTATGGTACATAATCAAGTGATGGAAATGGAGTAGGGACAGTATTGTAGTCTCATGTTGGAAAGATTAATTATTTTTCTTACAGAGCATAATTTCCTTGCACTAACAATGTCACGGAGTTTGAAGCCTTGATCCTTGGTATTGAAAATGCTTTCAATATTGGTTGTTATCATTTTACTATTTTTGGGATTCAAAACTTGTTGTAAATATAATTTGAATAATGTATACCCCCTCAAACAAACTACTTAAAATGTATACACAGGTAGTATGGTATTTGATCTCATTTTTTTTATCTTTTAACATCACTCATATCAGGAGAGACTTGAATTCTATGGTCGATAGGCTTGTTGTTTTTGCAGTCAGTCCTAAAAGGAAATTACTTACTTAGAGGCATGATTGTACATTTATGTCTGTATATCATCCACATTTTCCTGATAATGTAGAATCATGGCATCTTTTCCCGATGACGAAATTGTTTGTGCTTTCTTGTAGAATGAACTGATAAAACGAAAGGAAATTATATCTCTAGAAGATAATAAGTTTCCTAAAGTATTGAATCCTATAGAGAGCTCATTATCATCTAATGATTTTGGAAACAAGAAGGATAAATAAGAGGAGTCAAAAAGAAAAATTGGTAGTATTGTTTCAGTGAATATTGGAACTCAAAATGACCCAAAGATCTTAAATATTAGAGCCCAATGTTCATAAAAGGAAAAACATAAATTCATGGATTTGTTGCATGAATTTAAAGATGTATTTTCTTGGTCATATGAGGATCTTCATGGTTTTTATCCTAATGTTATTCAAAACGATATTCCTATCAAGGAAGAATCGAAAATAATGAGGCAAAGAGAGAGACCCATCAATCCTGCCTTAGAAGCTACCATTAGAAAGGAAATTGAAAAATTGATCAATGCTCACATTATCCTTCCTGTAAAGTATTCAAAGTGGGTATCTAATCATGTCCCGGTGCAGAAGAAGAATGGTGGTATCATATTATGTGTTCATTTTTGTGCATTAAATAGGGCAAGTGTGAAAGATAATTTTCCTCTTCCAAATATGGAACTAATTTTGCAGCAAGTGGTAGGGTCACAAATGATGTCCATTCTTGATGGTTTCTCAAGTTATAATCAAAATAGATTCAAGAGGGATAATAAATACAAAACCACATTCACCACATGGTGGAGCACCTTTGCATATGAAAGAATGCATTTTGGCTTAATAAATGCAGGTGCTACATTTCAAAGGGCTATGCAAATAGCCTTTGACGATATTATCGGAAAGATTATTCAAATATATCTTGATGATTTAATTATCTATTCTAGATACTGACAATATAACTTTGATCATCTAAGAAAAATTTTCTTACATTGCAAACAATTTGGAATGTCCTTGAATCCTACGAAATCTATCTTTGGTGTTAGTCAAGGTAAACATGTTAGTCATATTTTTTTCTGATTCAAGAATTAGTATTGACCCTAAGAGGGTTATCGCAATTCAAAATCTTCAATCCCCTTATTCTAAAAAATAAATTAATCTTTTATGGGTAAAATAAATTTTGTTAGAAGATTTATTCTCAATTTTTCTAGAATTGTCAAACAAATTCACAATATGATAAAGAAAGATAAATCATTCTCATGGAATGATGACACTGAAAAGGATTTCATAGAAATCAAGAGAGAAATCATTTATGCTCCTATGTTTGCAAAACTGAATTTTGAAAAATATTTCATGATTTATACTAATGTCACTAAATAAAAAATATTTGTTATTCTTCTTTAGAAAGATGATCAAAGTGATGACCAACCAATTGATTACATTATCCAAATTGTATCAGATGGTGAATTTGAATACACTTTGATTGAAAAATATACTTATGCTCTTGTAAAATCTATTGAAAGGTTTTGTCATTTTATCTTAGGAAATCACACTCAAGTAAAAGTCCCTTTGCATGTAGTAAATTGTTTTCTTTATCAAACACATCTCTCAAGAAATATTGCACATTGTCTTGCTAAGATACAAGAACATGATTTCACAATCACGACCTCTAACACAATCAAAGGATGAGATCTATCCTTACACCTAGCTTAACATCCTGAACCAGGTGCTTCTTCTGAAAATAATGAGGATGTTTTGTCTGCACTTTTTCCTAGTCAACATGAAAATATAGATTTAGTAGAACATCCTTGGTTGTTATTGGAAAAATTGGTAAGTGAGAACACAAACTAATCTCCATAACTTCAACAAGAAATTAGAACAAAATAGAGCATAATACAAGCTTCTCCTTAGATGTCATTGTAATGTGAACTAGTTTAGAGAGGGACAAAAGACATACCTTTTAAATGTCATTTGATCCTCGCTAGTGTCGTCTTTTCTCCATATTTAGATTTGTGGGATGTTGAACCTATTAAGAAGCACAAACCAACAAAGAGAGAGAACAACGATATATATATTCCAATGAATCATATGTATAAGATCAAGGAGTTATACAATAAAAATGGAGACACTTCTATAGGGAAGAAATGTATCACTACATTATATTGATGAAAGTGGAGAATACAACCTATGCCTTGATATTGCAAGGTCCCTTCCAATGGCCCTTTTCTTCAACACACACACCTTTGATACAATAATTTTAATGAAGAGTATTCACAACCTGACTTGGAAATCTAAATAAACGTTATCACAAGTACAATCTTCAGCGGAATTCTTCATGCATAAGTAAGCCTAGCCTTTCCCATGAGAGATCCATCTTTATATAGGGTGAAAGAGGGATGGATGAGGAGATTAGGATGATCCCACTAAATCAGATAAGCGAGTAAGATCCAAATTGATCGGAGACCACCTCATCTTCTAGAAGATTCCCTTCTAGAAATTTCGTGAATTTCATCTTTCTCTCTTGCTTGAGCATCATCACACCCTATGCACAAGTATCATGGGCGATGTTGCAATCCAGTTTTTGGTACAACATGCAATGATCAAGCATTGGTGGTGCACCCCAAGCATTTAGCAGGGTACGACGATCTCCTTTGATATGGTTTTTAAGAAAAGAAAGATAATTCAATTTCTCATGGAGAAAGTCTCATTTAGTATCTTCAGGGAACAAAGAAGTGAGTCATACACATATCGTCATTTGATCACAAGGGTGACCAAAATAATGTGTAACATAATTCCCCCCAAATTATGAAGTTGGAACCTGTGAAAGTTGAAATACTTTGTAGAATCTGTGTGTCAAAATCAAGGAGCGTATCGGTCGGGAACCTGCAAACAATCAAGCATCTGCATAATAATATACCATTTTATGAGGTAGAAATTATCATACTCAGACTACAAGTGACTCTAATAATAAGTTTCAAGTGATTCATGGCCACCAAACATACACCGTGGATCCATGTCATCATGATTCAACATAGCCATGAGAAATACAATGTGGATTTATGCTCCAAAAACTCAAATTTTGACATAGCCACGAGACATACACGGTGGATCTATGTGTCAGTAAAGACTTATGAATACTCCATCGCAACCTGGATTGATATGGTGAGATCCAGGGTCTTCATTTCCATTGTCCCAAAGTACGAATCTAACCATGTGATTACAGGTGTCGAAGTCGAACATAGTAGAAACCACTTGATTATCGGTCATCAATGGATATTGTTAAC
The DNA here is from genome assembly GCA_009831015.1 of Picea engelmannii. Lineage (NCBI taxonomy): Eukaryota > Viridiplantae > Streptophyta > Pinopsida > Pinales > Pinaceae > Picea > Picea engelmannii. The sequence goes on along the minus strand of ML782523.1, from coordinate 51,998 downwards.
AAGTGCAAGGGAAATCACCATTGATGTCAATGACTCCCAAGGTACTCTAGTACAATCCAATGAATGTGAATAAATGAGTTTAAATTGAACACTCGATGGAATCTTCCAATCATGGGCCAATGATGTGAACCCACTGTTGAAAATGAGGAAACCTGTCATTGAGGCATGCAGGTCCCAAAGTACTAAATGATTTCTATGTCTAATTCCTGAATAATGAGTTGAATTTGACAAGAAAAGACTCGTCATAGGAGGGCCTTAATGTATCCCCCTTCAATGACACAAAATATATAACATATTTGAAGCAGATCAGAGTACAAATTCATTCATAACTGACTTAGAGAAGGCCGACATGGTAAGAATTTGAGGAGTGTAGATGGTTGACTCGATAGAAGGCTTGTTTACATTGAACTTCTCTTGAACATATGAACGATGCGACAATTGTCTTGGCAACATTGACTCAAGGAGGACCCAACATAAAGACTTTCAGATGGTCAGATGAGAGACAAATAGATTTCCCAACCTGGATACAATGATAAAGAGGGGTGTCATGTTCAAGAGCGACTTATTGCCACTAACACAGATACAGATATACATTTCTTTCCCAATTTTCCCCCACCATTTATGGCAAGTACCTCTTTATTTTTACACAAGATTGAGGAGGATAACATATGCTTGAAATGTAAGCTCATCTTTCAGATGAGTCCCTCGGAGTATTTTTAACGAACCCTAAGAACGAGTGGTTCGATCCCTTATGGGTCTTTTGATGCTTGTTTTACGAGTCCAAAGAAAGAAACATCAAGGGTTTTTCATGTTTAGAGAGTCTAAAAAACACTTAAAGATAACTCCATAATGTCCTTTTTTGTAAGTTAGTATGACAAGATCGAAAAAGAGATAATATACCGTTCATCAGATGTTTTTTTCAAATACTTTAACGAGCATGAAAAGAACAAGATCGCTCGACAATATTTTCATGTTTAGAGAGTTTGAAAAGATCTTAAAGGGAATTACAGGGGGTTCCTTTTTCATATAACCTTTACGAGTCTGAAAAAGTGATAAATTTTTACTCGATTACATTCTCATTGATTTTTGATCACGAGAAAGAATAAAGACTAAGCTCAGGATTGTTTTCATTTTTACACAATCTTAAAACAAAACAAAACTATGCTTGGGATAGATTTTATATTTACACAAGCTTAAAACTAAACAAAACTATGCTTGGACCAAGTTTCATTTTTACACAAGCTTGAACCAAAGGAAACTATGCTTGAGGTAGGTGGTTTCATTTTTACACAAGCTTGAACCAGAGAAAACTATTCTTGTGACTTCCCAACGCATTATACAGGGATGGTTGGTACTTTGTCCCTAGCTTAAGAAGCTAGCGACTTAACTTCTGCATGAATTCTAGAGGCTATAAGTATGACCCCCCAAGCTTCATTTATTCCAACGTCATAGGTGGATGGAATGAAGCTTCAAATAATATAAGTAACGAAGTACTTGACTCAATCGAAGAAGGGGGAAAAATATTTTTGATTTTTTAATGAGCTTGACATGGGAACAGGAACTATGCTTGAAAATCAAGGTTCAATCCCCAGACCTCCATTTCATTTTTTAATGAGCTTGACACAAAAAAAGGAACTATGCTCGTAATATTTGTTTCATTTTTTTAATGAGGTTGCTACAAAGATGTGAAAAATATCCTCACACCTGGTTTCATTTTTTAACGAGCATGAAATTAGAAAACCATGCTCAAAGCTAGTTTCATTTTTTAATGAGCTTGAAATCAGAAAACCATGCTAAAAGTTGGTTTCATTTTTTAATGAGCTTGAAATCCGAAAACCATGCTCAAAACTCTCTTCTTGATCATGGATTCTAAGAGGACGATACTCTGGAAGGAAACCATGTCAAGGGACAAAACTCGGTCATGGCTTCCAAGAGATCTGCACTCGACGAAAGAAACACACTCCGGAAGGAACACATGTCGAGGGTCGGGATAGGGGTAAGGAGGTCAAGCTTTAATAGCCCTACTGAAGAGATCACCATGTCAACTACCAGATCTAAGTCATAAGATATTGAGCTTACAGTGAGAAGCTCATTTGCATCGGCAGTTGAAGGCATGGGAGACAATGCCACATAATTGACCTATGGTGGTGACAATACCATCTGCATAGAAGAACAATTCAGGGAGGTCGTTGGGTTGATAATCAAATAATGGCCAACAAAGGAGAGTTTATCAATAGTCACAACTCTTCCATCGTGAGGGAAATATATCACATGAAAAAGAGTGGACATGATAGCTTTCATGGCATAGACATAATCTTGCCCAATGAGTAAATTGAAATCCAAGGGATTGTGGACTACCATGACATCAATAACAATATTTTTCCCTCCCAGAGTTATGGGAAACTGAGGAAGAAATCCTAAAGGGTGATTGGCTCTTCTATTAAAAGATAACAGATTATGCATAACTGGTGCAAGCTGAGGACAACCCACATCTTTCCAAGCAATGGAGGACAAAATACTAAAGGACACACCTTCATCTATCAGCATATGAGGAACGTCCCGACCACAAAATTGTACTGTAATATTGAAAGGAATGTGAGACAAAAGATGAGGTCCAGTTAGCGCACCCCAATCAAAAAGGATTGCCTCATTACTTAGAGGAGTTTCCATGGGAGAAGGAGGAATTCCCCCTAGCATGGTAGATTATATATCAATGAGAAAAACATGGGTAGTATTGGTTTTATTCTCTAGTGGGAGAGTAGGATTGATCGATGATGAGATCAGATCGACCATTTGGGTTGCATTCTCCAAGGGGAGAATGGGGTCGACAAATGGAAACGGATCGGTCGCTTAGGTTCCACTTTCTAACGGGAGAGTGGGATAGACCGAGGATGGGATCCTATTTACCACTTCAATAATTGGTCCAACTAAGGATGTGACCATATTGACTACTTGATCAACTGGATTAACCGATGAAGGGACTAGATTGATCATTCCATCAACTACAAGTGGGTCGAGATTAAGCTTGCAATAAGAAGTTGGAATTTGAAGTTGGGAAACAGTCATGTCTTCCAGTAATTTCAAGGCTTTTTCCATATGAGGGAAAAGGTGAGTTTGATGACTCCCTCTGTATAATGTACATGGGAACTTTACTCTACTTTTCTTCTTCCCAAAAATATCTTGACTAGTTGACGAGAGGTCATCAACATGTTTTTCAGAGGCTGACGACATGGCGAAGATGTGCAGACCATGCTTCAATAACCTTGGATAGACTAGGGAAATCCTTAAGAAGATGGCTACCCTAAAAAAGTTTGTAAGGGTACTTGGGCTTACGGGTTGTTTGGGTGATCTTGGCATCATCATCACTCCCAGCATGATTATCAGTAACTAGTGGTTTTCCAACATGTCTAGCAATGGTTGGAGGTTTAGACCCTTGGTTATTTTTCTTCTTCTTAATATTTTTTTTCTTCTTCTTCTTATCCACCAGGTTAATAGCTTCATAGCTTTCAATCAATGAAGAATATGAAACAAAAGAAGTCATTGCAAGTGAAGAAGGAGAATAAGATATTATAGATGAAGAAGGCAGAGGATCAACATGAGGTTGATGTTCTTGGTGGGAAGTGTTTACAATTGAAGCACTTGTTGCATTCGGGATTACCAGAGTGGAAAACAACCATACCGATAATCCAATTGTGACCTAGAAGGCTCAAAGTAGCGATGTAAGGAGGACCAACATTTTCGTAAGAAGTAAAAACAAAAAATTTTCCCAGAGTAGGGGTTGTTTCATTGGTCGTTCCAGGAATTGTGGCCATTAAACATAAATCCAACCTAGAGTATGCTAGGGAAAATAAACAACACAAACTAAAAATATAGGAAGCAAGCAAACAAACAAAGCCTTCTCACAATGAACACACTAGTTGGTGATGAAATCCAATGTCACGAGAACAATGTAAGAAGGGGTTGAGATAGAGAGGTTGGAAAATTTAGGTTGACGACCTGCTTAACGAACTTACACCCTGGTGTAAGCTCCCACACATAATCGTGGGTATACCCTCCAAGGAGCCCAAGTGATTTTGGCCAATGTCGATTCCAGGTACCGTGAACACTTTCCCCTCCACAGTCACCTTGTGTAAAAACCCTAAATAGATAGGATACTAAGGTTACCAATTACGGAAATGATGCCTAGGGAAGCAGTAGATAGTCTGATATACGTGCAAGGGTAGGGTATCTAATATTGAAATCTCCTCGAGAAGGTATACATAGGAGTTTCTTCTCAAATGACCCCCAATAACACAAGCATTCACTACACTAGAACCAATAAAGCAAGGTGAGTAACTCTGTCGGTCCTAATGAAACCTCGTGATTGACCCTTGTGTTAGAAGGGCTTCCCAGGACAAAATGTAATAAGTGGATTTACCTCTCGCTAGCACAAGATTCTATGTTTGTTTACATCTTTGAAAAGTTATCTTTCACATCTATTCCAAAGCCCTACACCCTAAGCTAATGTAGGTTTGCTACTAGAAAATATGAAAAAATGTCTAATCAATTTTTATAAGCGCTTTATTTTAAGGTTGTTGTTTACTCAAGAGGAAAATGGCGTGGATTGATGATGTTTTGACCGACTCTAAAAAATGAAAATAAATGAGAATGAAAATATTTCACTTCGATAAAACCTATATTATGAGAAGGAGAAAGAGTTTACCATTCCTAGATGCAGAATGTCTCAAAATTTTATTAAACTCATCAATATCAATATCTTCAAGAAATGAGCTAAAGAGACTATACACCAATACATGATTCGGTAAAAAAAATTAAGAATTCAAAACCAAAAATGCCAAAAACCATGCAATTTTGCTACTTCAAATGAAAATATGCCCCCAATCTAATGCAAAGCAAGAAATTAATTTATTTTTTTTCAAAGATAGCTAAAAGCAATAGAAAATCAACAACCCAAATCAATTGTCTCTTTTAACATGATCTATTCAATAAAAGAAAAAGAAGTTCTTTCACTAAATAATTCTAAAGAAAAAACAATGCTTTGTAATGGAAAGACACTCAAAGGAAGAGATCAAATATTTCAAAAGTAAACAAGCTAAAACAAAGAAAAGAAGGCTAAAATCATGTTCAAATGTTGACAAACAGACTGTAATCAAACTATAATCAAATCCAAAAATTCACCCCAAAACCATATTTAAGATCTGGGAAAAGAGGAAAAATTTGACTATCACTCCAAAAACTTTCTATAGGAATCGTCACAAGCTGCAGAAGAGAACAATGTGACGATCAAGCATCGTCGTAGATGATTGTCGCAGATGGTGGGACATACACAGATCAATTTCATCACTTTGGTTTTCACAAGTAGGGTTCGACGATGACTGAAAATAAGGGAAAAAGTGAATAGAGGACAGAGTTTCTCAATGAACTTGCAGGACCAGGGAGTCAATATGGATCACCCAATGACTCAGAGAATGAAATTAACCAAAATCATGCAAGCTAAAATAAAAATAAAAAGAATCAAAATACAAAAGAGGACGTTCCCCAGTATGGTCACCAATTTTGTTATCGAAAAAATCAGTAAGTGCGGACACAAACTAATCTCCCTAACTTCAACAAGAAATTAGAACAAAACAGAGCAGAATACAAGCTTCTCCTTAGATTTCATTTTAATGTGAACTAGTTCAGAGAGGGACAAATGACATACCTTTTAAACTTCGTTTGATACTTTCTAGTGTCGTCTTTGCTCCATCTTTGGATTTTTGGGATGTTGAACCTGTTAAGAAGCACAAACCAACAAAGAGAGAGAACAATGATATATATATTCCAATGAATCCTATGTATAAGATCACGGAGTTATACAATAAAAATGGAGACACTTTTGTAGGTAATAAATGTATCATTGCATTATATTGATGAAATTGGAGAATACAACCTATGCCTTGATGTTGCAAGGTCCCTTCCAATGGCACTTTACTTCAACACACACACCTTTGTTCTAATGCTTTTGATGAAGAGTATTCACAACCTGACTTGGAAAGTTAAAGCAAATCTATCACAAGTACAATATTTAGTAGAATTATTCATACATAAGAAAGCCTAACCTTTCCCATGAGAGATCCCTCTTTATATAGGGTGAAAGAGGGATGGATGAGGAGATTAGGATGATTCCACTAAATTATATAAGCGAGTAATATCCAAACCGATTGGAGGCCACCTCATCTTCTAGAAGATTCCCTTCTAGAACTTTCGTGAATTTCATCTTTCTCTCTTGTTTGAGCATCGTCGCACCCTATGCACAAGAATCCTATGGTGACGTCGCAGTCCATTTTTGGTGCAGCATGCGATGATCAAGCATCGTCTCACCCAAAGCATTTAGTAGGGTGTGACGATATCCTTTGATATGGTTGTTAAGAAAAGAAAGATAATTCAATTTCTCATGGAGAAAGTCTCATTTAGTATCTTCAAAGAACAGATAAGTGAGTCATACACATATCGTTAGTTGATCACAGGGGTGACCAAAATAATGTGTAACATTGGTATCATGACATAAATTATTATTTTTAATTTCAAAAATGTCATGATAATCTTGAGTACCACGAACGCACGATGGTTCTTCTTGAATCTTCTAAATATCAAATCTTGGGTACTTCTCTTTTCCACAAAATTGTTGATGGATTGTTGTTACATTGTGTAGACAATAAAAAAACCCAAAATATCTTAAAGGAAATCCATGGGTCATCAGATTCAAGTATTCACATTGGTGGTCATTTTGCAGCAAAGGCCACTGCACACAAAATCTTGAGAACATGTTATTATTGGTCTTCAATCTTCAAGGATTCTTATAAATTTGCACAGGATTGTGATGAATGCCAAAAGTTTGTTAGAAAAGAAAAGTTCTTTGTCATGCCTTTATAACCAGTTCTTTTTGGTTTCCATTTTTCTAAGTGGGGATTAGATTTCGTTGGTCCTATTAATCCTTCATCTGTTGTTGGACATATTTTTATCTTAACATCAATAGAATGCTTCACTAAGTGGACTGAAGTTGTACCCCTCAAGCATGCACAATATAAACATGTAATATCATTCTTGGAATCTAACATATTTTCTCATTTTGGTCCTCCGATAGAAATCATCTCGAATAATGGGAAAACATTCATATCAAGAAGTTTTATCTGATTTCTAAATAAATTTGGGGTGAAACATTTTACCTCATCTACTTACTATCCACAAGGAAATGGGCAGGTTAAATCTACAAATAAAAATCTGGTCAAAACCTTAAAGATCATAAATGATAAAGATCTCCAATGGCACACCTTACTCACTTATGAACTATGACAAACCGAACCACTATTAAAACCAGTATTGGCCATACCCCTTTCCAGCTTTTATATGGTCAAGAAGCAATTGTTCCTACGCAACTTGAGTTAACTCCCTTAGATTGGCATTGAAGGCTGAAGAGTTGAACTCTACAAACATCCCTGAGAGGATTAATGTATTGTTGGATTTAGAAGAAAAACTACACTTTTCTCTTGAAAATATTAAGAAGAGGCAGTAATCTGTCAAGAAATATTTTGACAAAAGAGAAAAATCATATAATTTTCCAATCGATGAAAAGGTTTTACTTTGAGATTTTTCTCATGTTGAGAAAGGTAAGCATACAAAGTTTCAGAAGCTATGGTTGGGTCCTTATAAAATTGCTTTTGTTATTAGTAATAATTCTTATTTGTTAAAAGACACATATAGGAGATTGTTTTCATATACAAATAATGGTTCACATTTGAAACACTATGTCGAACCTGGATGATTTCTTTTATTTTCAGTGTTTCTTGGACATTATTTGATTTTCTACTTGTATAGTTTTGTTCGTTCTTATCTTTATTTTCAATTATTGAGTTCATTGTTCTTGATTTTGATTTTTAAGTCGAAACTAGATCAATCAAGATGTTTGTTTGATCATTTAATTGTAAAATTTTAATTAGTAGGTTCTGAAAGAAAACAAACTGCATATTTAAATGAATGAATTTTTAGTCTGCAACATTGCTTATGTAGATTTTGTTGAACCTACCAGATTGTCTTGTTAATACTTGGTGATTATAGTTTGTTTCCTTTCATTCTTTCCCATTCTACCCTTCACGATTTTTCATTCAATATCATATCAGAAAATTTTTACAAAATTTCAATTGAATTACTTAATAAGAAGAAGTTACTAGCAAATTTGATTCTAAGTTTTATAGAAAAAACTAGAAAATTATGACTTCTAGTCAATCAGAAAATTGACTACCCCGTGGAGTCGTCAGATGTTGACTCAAAATATAGTCACCTAATATAAGAGCCTACAATGGATTGCAAGGTTTTTTTTTTAGTACTATAACATATAATTAGTAGGTGGGATCCCCTAAAAAAAAAACTCATAATGTTTTATTTTCATGCATGTCCCTAAGAATTCATTCATATCAAGGGCATGGGTTCAAAATTTATCTTTGGCATGGATTGATACATTTCAGTTTAGGAAATCTTAGTGATGGATACTTCTTATTTTTAGTTTGATGACATAGCACTTATGAAACATGAAAAATATGGGATCTACAATATTCTTTGTTGCATATTCAAAAGAGGTTGAAATTATTCTTATGCATGCAAAACGAACAAGTTGTGATGGATGGAGAGGTAAACTTGTTTTACGCAGTTTTCTCATGCATATATAGTGGCCATACTACAAAATCGTGGTATATTATATCAAAGCATTTGTTTTACAAATCATTCTTTGTTCTATATAACATTATGTTATGGAATGACATATGTTATAAGTTTCAAAGGTTTGATTTGGTTTGTTTATTACAAAAGTGACACATATGTGGTTGTTGTTGCAAAGTTTGGGTTATTATGTCATTGGTTTTATTTGGCATATGGTATATACAGTGAATTACATTCGATTTACCTTACAAATGATTACCCTATATTTTGTATGGTTGATCATCTGATTAGTTATTTGAAGTGACGAGGAAGGGTTTTCATAATTAAAAGGTTGATATGGCACATGGTTGGTACTCACTTGGCATCAGTTTCAACCCTTGATTGATTTATATGGAATATATGCATTACATATGTTTTATGGTATTTGATTTGCATCGGGTGATGGAGCATGGACGTAGTGCATCCTTGCTAGCCATGCATTCAATATGACGAGACATGGGCATTTACTCCATAGTCCCATGTTCATCACCTTGTTGGCTTGATGTTTTTCGAAGATCATTACATTTTTTTTCGGACTACTGAGAGAGCTTGATCTCCATATGTTGAGAAACCCTTACTCCTAGTGGTTGTTGTAACCACTCTTATCCTCCCACACTGGTATAAAAAAACATTTTGATAAGATATGAGTTTGCATACTATTCTACATCTCTTGCAAGAAATATTTCCTTATAATGATTAAATGATTGGATCTGGTTAGCATACTATGTGCATAAAAAATGGGTGGATAATGGGTGTAGTGCATCCTTTCTAGACATGCATTCAATATGACGATAAATGAGCATTTACTCCATAGTCCCACGTTCATCACCTTGTTGGATTAATTTTTTTCGAATATCATTACGTTTTGTTTTGGACTATTGAGAGAGCTTGATCTCCATCTGTTGAGAAACCCTTACTCCTGGTAGTTGTTGTAAGTACTCTTGGTCTCTCGCACTGGTATAAAAGAACATTTGATAATATATGAGTTTGCAATCTATTCTACATCTCTCGCAAGACATTTGTCCTTACAAATGGTTAAATGATTGGATCTCGTTAGCATACTATGTGCATAAAAATATTGTATTTCCCTACTCTGTCATTTATTGATGGAAAATGAAGAAAAATGATGGTTGTTTGATGAAAATTGGTTGAGCTTTGTCTTTTAGTGTTTTCCCTTGTCTTATTTCCCATTCTACCCTTCACAATTGTTCATTAAATATCATATCAGAAACTTTTTACAAAATTCTGATTGAATTACTTAAGAAGAATAAGTTACTAGCAAATTTGATTCTAAGTTTTATAGAAAAAACCAGAAAATTATGACTGCTAGTCAATCAGAAAATTGACTACCCTGTGGAGTCGTCATATGTTGACTCGAAATATCGTCACCTAATATAAGAGCCTACAATGTATTGCAAGGTCTATTTATTAGTACTATAATATATAATTAGTAGGTGGGGTCCCCTATAAAAAAAAACTCATAATGTTTTATTTTCACGCATGTCCCTAAGCATTCATTCATGTCAATGGCATGGGTTCAAAATTTATCTTTGGCATGAGTTGATACACTTCGATTTAAGGAATCTCAGTGATGGATACTTCTTATTTTTAGTTTGATGATGTAGCACTTATGAAATGCGAAAAATATGGGATCTACAAAATTCTTTGTTGCATATTCAAAAGAGGTTGAAATTATTCTTATGCATGCAAAAAGAATAAGTTCTGATGGATGGAGAAGTAAACTTATTTTATGGAGTTCTCTCATGCATATATAGTGGTCATACTACAAAATCATGGTATATTATATCAAATCATTTGTTTTACAAATCATATTTGTTCTATATAACACTATGTTATGGAATGCCATATGTTATAAGTTTCAAATGTTTGATTTGGTTTGTTTATTACAAAAGTGGCTCATATGTGGTTGTTGTTGCAAAGTTTTGGTTATCATGTCATTGGTTTTATTTGTCATATGGTATATACATTGCATTAAATTTGATTGACCTTAAAAATCATTACCCTAGCTTTTGTATGGTTGATCATCCGATTAGTTATTTGAAGTGACAAGGAAGGGTTTTCATAATTAAAAGGTTGATATGGCACGTGGTTGGTACTCACTTGGCATCAGTTTCAACCCTTGATTGATTGATATGGAATATATGCATTACATAGGTTTTATGGTATTTGATTTGCATCGGGTGATGGAGCATGGACGTAGTGCATCCTTGCTAGCCATGCATTCAATATGACGAGACATGGGGATTTACTCCATAGTCCCACATTCATCATCTTGTTGGCTTGAGGGTTTTCGAAGATCTTTACATTTTTTTTCGGACTATTGAGAGAGCTTGATCTCCATATGTTGAGAAACCCTTACTCCGTTGTAACCACTCTTAGCCTCCCACACTAGTATAAAAGCATATTTTGATAAGATATGAGTTTGTAGACTATTCTACATCTCTTGAAAGAAGTTTGTCCTTATAATAATTAAATGATTGGATATGGTTAGCATATTATGTGCATAAAAATTGGGTGGAGCATGGGCGTAGTGCATCCTTGCTAGACATGCATTTAATGTGACGATACATGAGAACTTACTCCATAGTCCCACGTTCATCACCTTGTTGGCTTGAGGTTTTTCGAAGATCATTACATTTTGTTTCGGACTGCTGAGAGAGCTTGATCTCCATCTTTTGAGAAACCCTTACTCCTGGTGGTTATTGTAAGCACTCTTGGCCTCCCACACTGGTATAAAATCACATTTTGATAATATATGAGTTTGCAATCTATTCTACGTCTTTCGCAAGACATTTGTCCTTATAATGATTAAGTGATTGGATCTGGTTAGCATACTATGTGCATAAAAATATTTTCTTTCCCTACTCTGTCATTTATTGAAGGAAAATGAAGAAAAGTGATGGTTGTTTGATGAATATTGGTTGAGCTTTGTCTTTCAATCTTCATACTTTCAATTTCCATTTGCTATGATTGTTTGAGAATTTCTTAAAAAGTGGAGAAATTATTGAGTTTATTTCTTGTCTACATGCATTGCGAACAAGGTTTGAACCTGGATCCTTCTTGGTATTTTATAAGCTCTATCATTATTTCGAAGTAAATGGGAAAGACCCATTTCAGTTTGATGGATAAAAGATCAATGGATTTTGAACCTGAGTCACACATGTAGTGCATAATATGAAAAATGAGTTTTATTTGATATTGTTCAACCCACAATCAATCCTCACTGAATTTTAGTCATTGTTTAAAATTTTAAAATGGGTCAAGCCATTTTATGTTGGTCAAATTTATGAGATAATAAATGGGTGAAACTAGGCTTTGCGAAATTATTTGTAACCTATAGCTAGTTTATTTGTTCATGTTGAGTAGACATTCTACATCAATTTTGGATATATTTGATTTTAAAAGTGAAGGGTTCAAACCTATATCTTTGAAGTCGGCAAGCTCAAACCCATATCGGTTGAAATGCATCATGGTTTTGTAAATGTGTTCAGCCTGCACAGAATAAATCTAGCTAAAAAGTAATACACACATTTGTAGAGAGAATAGGAGAAAGAAGAAGAAGGAGAGAAAGAATGAAAGAATTATCATTAATCGTTGTGAATAATGAATAATTTACACATGATATACTATGTATAACTCAATGAGTGTGCACTGGAGGAGAACCAATGCACCATAGTGGTGGTCTAGAGTGATATGGACACTCACCAACAGTTACAGGAGTGAACTGCCACCTAGTCTAGTCTCTCAGGCAGTTACGGGAGTGAACTGCCACCTAGTTGAGTTAACTAGTCAACTAGTCTTCAGTTAACTGACTAAACAGAGAGTAGTGAGGAGTTAACTCAGGAAATCAAGGGTAATGTGCCAGTATGGTGATGATCCCAAGGCAATTCCTCATCAGTTGGTGATGATCCCAATGTTGCATGGTGACAAAACCAATGCAGCATCTAAACTCAACTCAACTAGTCAAACTAAAGTGTCAACTGAAAGAGAATATTATCCCCTAAAATATAGGAGACTAGATAATGACTAATTATGACTAATAAACAAGGAAAAACCTTAGTAAAAAGAAATCCTAGGTGTGTTTGAAGTAACTCCAACATTATTATGGTGAAAATAAAGAATGGGTCCCGGCAACGAGGCCATGTTAGGTACCCAAATACAAAAGATACACTGAAATAAAGTGAGTAAAGATGGAAAACCTCANTTAAGGTACAATGTATGTAAAAACAAGAACTATAGTTTCTAGGCAACTGTGTCCTTCACTCCAAGATGACTTCACAGAGAATGGAACTTATGCTCAGTGAAGGTCTTGGTGAAGATGTCTATTGTTTGTTCTGCTGAAAGATAGAACTGTAAGTCGATGATCCCCTTGTGTACTAAGTCCCAGATGTCGTGCATGTGGATCTTTATGTGCTTCATCCGCTGCCTCTGAATTGGATCTCTACAAAACTTCAGAGTGTTCTGGTTGCCACACCAGATGATGATTGATCAATGAAACTAAATTCCCAACTCAATGAGAAAATGTTGTAGACACATAGCCTGAATGGTCATGTTAACTACCCCTTTGTACTATGCATCAGCTGAAGATAGAGAAATGGAAGCTTTCTTCTCTCTCGACCAACAGATAGGCCCAGAACCAAGACTAAGTGAGTAATCAGTTGTGGACTTGAGATCAGTGCTATCGTCAACCCAATCAGAATCAATAAACCCAATGAGATCTAATGTAGAGTCTACTTCATAATGAATCCCAAAGGTGATGGTTCCCTGTACGTATCAAAGGATACGCTTTGCAACCTTCCAATCTAGCTCATGCGGCTCCTCCATGAACCTGGAAAATGTGCCAACTGCATATGAGAGGTATGGTCTGAAGTGTGTGAGATACAAAAAGCTCCCCACTAGTTGTCTGTATAGTGTGTTGTCAACCAATGGAGTCTCCCTGTCATCCTCAAGTTTAAATCCTAATAGCAAAGGAGTCGGAGCAGACTTGCAGTCTGTCATGTGAAATATCTCAGGGAGATCTCGTGCATACTTAGCCTGAGACAGTTTGATTCCTGATGCATCCTAAATTATCTCGAGTCCAAGGAAGAAGTGTAGCAGACCCATGTCCGTCATCAAAAACCTGTCATGTAGAATCCTCTTGACTGCAACAATCGCTAAAGTCAAGCAATCGGTGATCAACAAATTATCAACGTACAGAACTAAAAGTAGAAGTGAATTAGTCGTCCTGAGCATGTAGACATTCAGGTCTGATTTACAACATACAAAGTTTTGTGACAATAGGTAGGAGTCCATATTGGCATACCATGCCCTCGGAGCCTGCTTGAGGCCATAAAGGGACTTCTTCAGTCAGCAGACCAAAGATGAGTCCTACATAAATCCTTGGGGCTACTCCATGTAGATCTCCTCAAAGATATCACTGTGAATAAACGCATTCTTCATGTCCATCTGATGGACTTCCCAACCTTTTGTTGTCGTAATGGAAAGTGTCAATCATATGGAATCCATATTCGCTATTGGAGAGAAGGTCTCATCATAGTCAATACCATGAACCTGATGAAAGCCTTTGGCGTCAAGCCTAGCTTTATATCTTCTAATTTTTCCATCCACTAAGCTCTTGGTCTTGTAGACCCATCTGCATCTAAGAAGTTTCCTTATAGAAGGAAGGGTAAACAAATCCCAAGTATGGTTCTCGAGGAGGGAGTTGTACTCCTCCTGCATGGAAGATTCCCAAAAGGGATTTCCAACAGCCTCGCCATAAGATTGTGGATATGAAGACTGAACCAAGAAAATATGCCTGGAGGGAAATGGTTTTGTGGAAGTGAGTGCAATAGGAGGCTCCTCGAAATTAGATCAAGTCCTCCTATTATCGGCTGGATCACCAACAAGATCCTCTACATCCTGAAGAGTAGTATGTGCCCACTTGGGCCTCTGCTCGGGCTCTGCAACTAATCTGGATGCTCTAACTCTGCATCTGACTGTACTAACTCTAAATCTGAATCATCTAAGTCCTCTGAATCAAAACTCTCATATGAAGACGAGTGTTGGCCCTTGACCAAGTTTTGAGGGATCCAGTCAAGTTTGACCTATTTTGGGACTTCGACAGCCTGTCGAAGGAGGAGCGCAAGACGAAGCGAAGATCATGTATCTCGACCCATTTTTGGGTCCTTTTTGGTTTTGGGGATTATGTAACGGGCATGGGATGTATGCCCATGGGTTTACCCATGTTTAGGCCTATTTTGTAATGTATAAATAGAAGTCTAGGCCATGTAAGAAAGTAGAAGTGCATCTAGGTGATGTTGTGCTAAGTGCAAGTAAGGCTTGTAGAATCTTTGTGCATACTATGAGAGACTTGCAGATCTAAGTGCAAGTGATTGTAACACATTGTGAAGTGTTTTGTGTTGTAACGCAAGGAAGGAGGATCTAGCGAGCTGCGCATATCTCCTTTCCTTGGTGAAGTAGGGTTTTGAGGCTCTATGCTTGTAACCAATTGACTGAAGACAATAAAGAAGAAGAGTTATTGGGCGTATCCCCAGGGTGGGGGTGAACCATGTAAACATTGTGTTGTTCCACTTTGTGCTTTTCTTGATGTGTTTATAACTTATCTTGCTAAGTAATTTGATATAGATAGATAAATCTTCTTATGCTTTGTGCTAATAATGTGTAAGAATGTTAGATCTGACCCATATGAAGGTGCTTAGTGCTTGATCTGCTAGATATAACCTACATGTTTATGATAAAGTGCTTACATACATCAGATCTAAGTGAATGATGTGATGCTTTGTTCTATCTGTGCAGTAGTTATTTGTTGAATATTGATGAATTGTTGATGCTAAGTGCTTTGTTAAGCATTATAATCACATATCAGTGTCCCAGCTAAGGTTGCAGACACTTGAGTCCTGCAACCACCCCTACCTCTACCTCGGGTGAGACTTCATATGCTTCACAGGTGTTGCTAAAAGGGTCGGTAGTTAGGGTTTTGTTGGTGCGTTGTTGTAGCGTTGAACCCTGGGTCTACCCCTGTGCCAACAAATCACTGGGAACTGAGAAAGAAGAAGCTTTTTGCAAAGATCTGAACCGAAACTGTGGAAGATTTGTGCATAGATCTGTCGCTCTAGTGCGTATTATTCTACTTGATTTATAAAGCTCTGTGCTAAAATAAGAAGCCCGATCTGAAGAAAAGAGGTCAGATATGAAGGAAAGAAGCAAGATCTGAAAGCTTTGTGCTCTAAGAAAGGTAAAAGTGAGGATTTATGATTAAAAGAGGTAATATCTACAAGCTCTGTGCTCCAATAAAGGTAAGAATAGTGAAAAGTTTTAGATCTGAAAGATTTGTGGTTTGTAGAAGTAAGATAAATGGAAAGTTTTATTTCTAAAGTATGGATCTAGGTATGTTTATAAGAGTCTATCCTAGTTTGAAAACTAGGGTATTGATAGATAAAACAATATTTGATATTAGTAGATCTGATAAGAATAGTGAAAGATATATTATACCTACGCATAGAAAGAATGTTTGGACTAACCAATGGATGCAGGATCCTAGAAATAATTTGTTGTGGGTTAGACCCTATGATCCTAGAGCGTAGTACAGGAGGAGTTGGGGATCATTTAAATGAAAGAAAGGATTAACCCTCAGTTACAGTTGCAGAAAATCAGGACATCTTGCTAAGGAGTGCCCTAGAAAAATACCTAGTTGTCTTTGTTGTAAGGTTATGGACCATGAGGTGTTGGATTTCCCTAGAATGATTGATAAAGTTCAAATAATGAATCTAAACCAAGAAAACCCTAAGGCAGATCCAGAAATAAAGACTATGGTAGAATCCCATAAATAATCCGAGCAAGTATTGCTACAAATGAAGGAAACCCTGGATGACCACTGACATGTCAGATTATCAGAGATCTTCAAAGAAAAAGAATACCTCGAAGCAAGAACAAGAGACTTAGACATTGAATGTGTTCTGGATGAAGAAAATCAGGTGAATATCATGACAGAAAGAACTTGAGAACTTTTAGGGAAGCCTTCTATGACTCCTTCCCTGGGAGGAATAGGGTTATACATAGGAAAGTTGACAAACCTATGTGGAAGGATTGCTCAGATACCTATGACTGCCAATGGAACTTCGACAGAAGAAGATTTTGAGATTATTAAATTTATCGAGGACAACACCCCATTTACCATGTTAATAGGAAAACTTTGGATTGACAGAGATCAATCTAGACGAAAAGAAGAAGAAGAAGTTTTGGAGCAGAAGAAGAAAGAATTAAAAGATTTCATAACTAGAAGGATTGCACACTTGATTGAAGAACAAGAGAACAGATCAAAGCTATTTAACGCTAGAGATCTGAATGTAGAAGTTGCAAGAACACTAGAGGATACACAGACAATTGAAGTACCTATCCCAGACAAGGAAGAATTATTATTCGGGAACCCTAGAGAATAATCTCAACAACGCGAAGTGACTCGGTCCATCTTGCACAATGAGTGCATGTGCCATTGGGATTTTTATTGTGCCCATGTTGATAAGATTGGTTTTCTCTTGTGTCAAGGATTCGATAAAGTCATTGTTTAAAAATGGGTCAAGCCATTTTATGTTGGTCAAATTTATGATATAATAAATGGGTGAAACTAGGTTTTGTGAAATTATTTGTAACCTATAGCAGGTTTGTTTGTTCATGTTGAGTAGACATTCTACGTCAATTTTGGATATATTTGATTTTAAAAGTGAAGGGTTCAAACCTATATCTTTGAATCTATCAAGATCGAACCCGTATCAGTTGAAATGAATCATGGTTTTGTAAATGTATATATCTAGATAAACAATAATACACACATTTTCAGAGAGAATAGGAGAAATAAGAAGAAGGAGAGAAAGAATGAAATAATTTTCATTAATGGTTGTGAATAATGAATAATTTACACATGATATATTATGTATAACTCAATGAGTATCCACTGGAGGAGAACCAATGCACCATAGTGGTGGTCTAGAGTGATCTAGACACTCACCAGCAGTTATAGGAGTGAATTGCCACCTAGTCTAGTCTCTCAGGCAGTTACGTGAGTGAACTGCCACCTAGTTGAGTTAACTAGTCAACTAGTCTCCAGTTAACTGACTGAACAAAGAGTAGTGAGGAGTTAAATCAGGAAATCAAGGGTAACACGCCAGTCTGGTGATGATCCCAAGGCAATTCCACATTAGCTGGTGATGATCCCATTGTTGCATGGTGACAAAACCAATGCAGCATCTAAACTCAACTCAACTAGTCAAACTGAAGTGTCAACTGAAAGAGAATATTATCCAGGTGGAATATTCTCCCCTAAAATATAGGAGACTAGATAATGATTAATTATGACTAATAAACAAGGAAAAACCTTAGGAAAAAGAAATCATATGTGTGTGAAGTAACTCCAACAGGTTTATGCCTCTTCAATCCAAGCTATTTTCCTCCTTTGCTTCATCTCCTTGACCAAAAAATAAGTTTGGGTGATAGATTTTTGGTTTCAGGTCAAGACACACAGTTATTTCATAGGCATGCAATGTGGGTATGATTTTTCTGAGTTGGTATAAATATTATGACTCATAACTAGAAGAATTATTGGTTATTATTTTGGACTTGGGTCTAGTCGTGTTCCGAGCTTAATCAATGGAATATAATTCATATCAACGCAACCAGTGATGGGGAATATATTTGTTTGGAATGATGATTTTTGTTTTTATTCAGTATATGATATTATTTTGTTAAAATCCTTGGCTTGGGCATGCAAATAATATGGAATTAATAATATCATTTTTTTTAGATCAATTACTTTTGGATGGTATAAGTGAATGTGAAATGGTTGGATTTATATGTCAATGGTTAGATTTAGAATATTGTTATATAGAATTTTATTTCCCCCGCATAAATATCATTTTACATAAGCTATATCTCCCATAATCCCATTCATGAAATTCCATTTTCCATTTGTTCCATGTCTATATAATTAAAAAGATGAAGCATGAATGACTGTCATATTGACAAAAAAAAAAAAGTTGAACAACATGATGAATGATGGGCAAAACTTGACAATTATCAACAAAATGTATATATGATTGGGAATAGTTTGAGAGATGATTGTTTTTACAAATAAAATATATAGACGTGGTTTTAAGGTTATATATTTTGAACAAATTATCATGCATTAATGTCATATTAACACTTTTCGCAAGACATTTCTCTTTTATCATATGTCTCAGCTATGAAAATCTCATTTTCCATACATTTCCCTATTCATATATTAAGAAAAATATGGTAAGTATATATGAAGAATATTTTATTAATATTTCATATTTTAAATATTTTGGTGTTTGTAGGAGTTGTGTTGGTATCCCTGAATTCATTTTTCCTATTCATTTCCCTTTTATGTTGCATGGTTGTGTTACTCTCAGAACCATGTTTAATCATGTCGACAAATTAATTTAGATGTTCTATATATTTTGATTCGTATATATACTCATTTGAAGACAATGTATATAGATTATTTTTTTCAGCAGAGGTAGTAATCATTCTGGAAACAGGGTAAATAGGGGTAGAGGACCCAATACATTTTGGCAAAGAGGTAGAAATAAAAGGATGAGATTTTTCGTCCACTTTGATGAAAATTCCGAGGTTTTTAATAATCTTGTCCAAATTAGTTATTTAAACCTTGGGGGACACCCATATTTCCAACCCCCTCAGCCACAAGTCTTACCCCCTATGTTATGGTAAAGTTCCCCCTATGGATAGGTGAAACCCCCCTTTGGACCAAGATCCCTTCTTTGTTCCAAAGACAAAAGAAAACAAATGGACACTAACTTCCCTTTAGACGTATTTAGACAATTAAATGAGAAGAAAGAGATGGGGGGGTTACCTTCTTACTTCGGTTTCCCTCGCTGCTCCAACCTTTGAACTTGTTGACCAAGATCCTAGGTGCAAGAAAGAAACTTGCAAAGAACATAGAGAAACCACCTTCCTCTACACTATATTGTCAAGAGAAAATAAATCTATCTATGATGAATCTGTCAAGGGAATAGGCCAAGTTATTTATTAATGGAAAGCCGTAGTTAATCACTTACAATCCAATGTTTACGTTGCAGCAGCTCCTCCAAGATCTCTTATCCATCCCTCTCTCGAATGTCTCAAGATCAGAATTATGACACTCTCATGGATTCTCCACCCTTTTCACCTTGGAATGCACTCATTATATAGGAGTTGGAGGCTTAACCACCATGAATTATTTTTGTAAATAGTTGAGTATTTAGCTCCATAAGTTGGTATTTGGTGCCTAGGATGGAGAAAAGAGATATGGATTGAATCCTTGACCTCATCTTCTTATAACTAACCCCTAAAATAAGGTGGGCTAGCCATAACTCCCTCTAACCACTTCAACGCTCCCCCAACACTGAGCATGGGATGTTGACAAAGCTCCATATACATGGGCATGGGATCATTGACAAGAGTTCAATGCTCCCTATACATGGGTAGGGGAGCATTGACCTTCAAAATATCAAGGTAAAAGGCATTGTTTCGACCTTCTCATGATGGATTTTTCTCATCCACGATGACTAGGGATTATGACAAATGTTATCACATGGTAATAAAGTTGTGAAACTTAATAAAGTGAATGTGACACTTAATAAAGTGCACGTGACACTTAATAAAGTGCATGTGACACTTAGTAAGGTGTATACGATACTTGATAAAGTGCATGTGACACTTAGTAAGGAGCATAAGACACTTTATAAAGTGCATGTGACACTTAGTAAGGTGCATACAACAGTTGATAAAGTGCATGTGACACTTAGTAAGGTGAATACGACACTTGATAAGGTCCATATGGAACTTACGACACTTAAGTGCGACATTTAGGTGTGTAACAAACGCCCCCTCAAGTCTGAGGTCAGAGGAGAAACTGATGGCCAAAACACTTTACAAAAATATTATTGCAAGGGCGTTGGAGTAGGAGATCTAGATGGAAGTTGCAAACAAACATCAAACAGTATATATGTGTCATCCCCAGGGAAATCATACCAATTCTTAGAATAAACTGACTCAAAGCATGGTCATCGACCAATACACTACGAATCCATGAAATAATTGAATAAGGATATGGCCACCAAACATACATCGTGGATCCATACCTCCATGACTCAATCAGGTCATATCCACGAAATAATACACAGTGGAGCTACAATACGAAAAAAAATAGCCACGGACCAATACAAAGTGGATCTATGTGACATCATGTACATCAATGAGATTTCCAATATGATGGTTACACTGGAATCTTCTGCATACTCAAATGATCTCTAACGCATCTTGGGAGACATGCATAACATAGTGAGCACCCAAACCAGGTTGTTCATCCTTATCCTGAAATAGTAAGATTATATCCATGTGAATAGATGTCTTGATGCCAAACATGGTAGAAACCTCTTGATTACCAGTCATTAATGTATATTGTTAACAAGTGCGATGGAAACCACCAATGATGACAATGACTCCTAAGGTTCCCTAGTACATTTCAATGAATGTGAATAAATAAGTTGAGGTCTAACATTTGTGGAATCTTATGATCATAGGTCAATGGTGTAAACCTATTGTCGAAGGTAAGGAAACATGTTGTTGAGGCATGCAGGTTCCAAGGTACTAATTGGTTTCTAGGTCTAATTCATGGATAATGTGTTGAAGTCGACAGAAACAGACTCGTCGAAGGAGGGCCATGATATATCCCCCATCATCGACATGAAACTGACACAAGAAATTGATGTAAGATGATAGATTAAATGAGTGTGGACTGACACGAGGATGAAATATGGTAATACTGCGGGGTGGTTGGTTCGAATTGAAACTTCCCTTAAACATTGTGAGGTATGACAAGTGACTTGGTAGCATTGACTCAACAAGTACCAAGAACATAATGTGATGATAATCAGAGCACTCTTAGATTGGGACGAAAAAGTATAATGACACATAGAATTGATATGACTTGAAGACAAGAAGATTACCCAATTGTAATATGAGATGAAAATAGGTGCCATGTTCAAGGGAGACAACAAAAAACTTCCATAATGTTTTCCAAAACTTGAACCACTTCCTTCAATTTGTCCCCCACCATGATTGGCGAGTACCTCTTGTTTTTTAACAATCTTGTTTTTTAACAAGATTGAGGAGGATAACAGATGCTCGATATAGCTCATATTCGATGAGTCCCTCATCACATGTTTAATGAACCTAAATAGGGAGGGGTTCAGTCCCATATGGGTCGTTCGATGCATAATTTAATGAGCACGAAGAAGGAAATATCGGTGGTATTTTCATGTTTACATATTCTGAAAAGATATTAAAGACAAATCCAAGGGTGTTATTTTTCATAAATTTAGTCCCTCAAGCCCGAAAAAGTGTAAAACAATACAAGAGAGAACTCTTCTAGTCAAGGTTGACTAGAGTGTTCATTTTTCATAATTAGTCCATCATGTCTGAAAAATGGTTAAACTTATACCAAATAGATTCCTTATCAAACCTTTTAATGAGTGTGAAAGGAAACAAGCTCAATAGACAATATTTTCATGTTTATGGAGTCTAAAAAGAGTTTAAAGGAGACTCCAAAGAGTTCATTTTTCATATAATTTTTACAATCTTGAAAAAGTGATAAAAATATGCTCGATTGTACTCCAAAGTGTTCCTTTTTCATATAGTTTTTACGATCCTAAAAAAGTGATAAATATATGCTTGATTGTCTGTTTCACTTTTTAACGATCCTGATACAGAAAGAAAACCTTTCTCGGGGTAGGTTTCATTATTACACAAGATTGAAACAGAGAAAAATTATGCTTGGGGTAGGTTTCATTTTTACACGAGATTGAAACATAGAAAATCTGTGCTTGGGGTGTATGTTTCATTTTTACACAAGCTTGAAACAAAGAGTGAAATTGTGCTCGGAGTGATACCTATTAGCAGGTTTTCTTCCCAACATGATGTCCAAAGAATGGTATGTTTACCCCAACATCATTGACAGAGTCTAGTAGATAAATCCGACATGATGCCCAGAGGTTGGAGACAATCCCCCAAGCTTCATTTTATTCGTTGAATCTACTTCTACACCATAAATGACTCATGGCTACTAATAGGAATAAGTTCACCAGAGAGGGCGAAAGAAAGAGCATCAATTGACAAAGGAGTATGAAATGAAGGTTCAAGTATGATATCTAGTGGAAGACTCAACTCAATAGGAGGGGGGTCCATTTCGTTTTTTAACGAGATTGACACGGACAGCGAACCATGCTCACAAGTATCTATTTCATTTTTTAACGATCTTGAAACAGAAAGGGAACTATGCTCATGACCATCTATTTCATTTTTTAATGAGATTGACACAGGAAAAGAATTATGCTCATTGTCATATGTTTCATTTTTTTAACGAGCTTAACACACGAAAAGAACTATGCTTGCAATCCTCTATTTCATTTTTTAACGAGCTTGACAGAGAAACGGGAACTTTGCTCAAAACCCTTGACCATGGATTCCAACAGATCTTCATCATAAATAATAACAATTATCTATAAGTAATACATATCAAGGGACTCAGTAGGGATAACGAGGGGAAGATTAGGCTCTAAATCCCCTATGAGTGGTTCACCATGTCAACTATTGAATCTAAGTATAAAGAAGGAAAGCATACAGAGAGAGGCTCCTTCTCATTCGTAGTTGAACGCATGGTTTTTGGCCCTTGGTTATGAAATAAAGTGAATATTAAGGAAGAAAAGGCAAAACGTGAGTTGCGTGGAAGGAAGGTTGACTGAGATCAGGTCGAAGTGGTTAAATAAGCAGAAAAGATGGAACGAATTCTGATAGAGCAAGTCATTGGACGAGGAGATCGAGGAAGACAGATCAAAAAGGAAGATGGATCGTGGACAACTCAGCAAGTGGAAAAAGACATTGGTAGATGCTTTGAAGAACCTTGCGGGAAGGAAGGAAACACAGGTTGGCGAAGCCCAGAAAATGTGGGTCAAGTTGACCTAGGGTTTTAGACACCTAGGGTTTTGGTATCTAGGGTTTTGACACCTAGGCTTCGGCCTAAGGTTGTCGGTGCCCTATTGTAATGTATAAATAAATTTCAAGAGGACATGGGATGGGTTGATGTTGTTGTTGTTGTTCATTTAGAGTTGGTTGTTGTTAATGTAGAGAGAGAAGTATTGTGCTTTGAGGACATTCGGTATTGTAATATCTTCAACTGGGTGTGGAGATCAACCCTACAGTTGGGTGCGCAGGGAAGGGAGATAGAGAGAAGAGAGAAAGAGAGAGATCTGAAAGCTAAGAGCATAGATAGAACTGTAATCTTTCACCAAATATATTATAAAGCACGGTCCTATGGACGTAGCCCTAGGGAGAGGGTGAACCACATATATCTGGTTGTTGCGTGTGATTGATGTTGTGTTCTTTACTTCTATTACTCTGAGGATGCATTAGTATGTTATATATGTTATATAACTGTGTAAAGTAGGTTTATGCTTGAAAAGAATAATCTATTCTCTGTGTGTGATTGCCTTGATTCCACTTACATTTCCTCTGGTTGTAGACACTTGTGTCCTACAACCCTCTATTTCTACTTCGGGTGATACTGTATCTGCTTCACAGGTGTTTCCAAAAGGGTCAGTAGTTAGGGCTTGTTGGTGCGCTATTAGAGTTGAACCCTGGGTCTACCCCTGTGCCAAAAAATGGTTTCGTTGTCGGGACCAGGATCTTCTTAAGGGAATGTCAAGGTGGTTTCCATCGAAGATAGAGATTTAGAAGTGGATAGAAGAACAAGAGAAGGACTTCACAGAAGCTCAGAATAAGAACCCTAATATTAGCACAGAAGATCGGTTGGGAAGGTATATCTTTACTAATATACACGAGATTTTCTTTGGAGGAATTCATAAGGATCTATATGAGTGGTTGGCCAGATTAGCAGATACCCAGTTTGAGATCAGATCTAGACTGCCTGTGGTTTGGACATCGGAAATGATCAAGAAGGTAAAGAGAGTTGATAATGCCATGTCGAGAGCAGTAGATCACTAGTTTGATAATACCATTGGAGGGTATATCACAAAGTTTTCTATTGACAGAGTAGATTCATATAGCCAAGTAGAGAGATATTTCTTTAAGGGACCTAGAGGAAAATTTGTACACTTCTTGAAGTTGAATATCAAGATGTTATTGCATGAGAAGAACATCTTGAAGATGCAGTAGTGGGTCAGATTGAAAAATCTAATGTTCAAGAATTCAGAAAGTGACACAGAGGTCGGACACATGCATAGTGGTAGAACCTTCAGAGAAGTTCCTCTGGTGAACTTGTTCGAGCATAATCATGAACCAACACAAGAAGAAGGGTTCTACAGTGGATAAGAATAAGGGTTTTTGAACAAGAAACATTCAGAGTCCACTAGGGCAGAAGAAGATAAGATTGAAGAACCTCGCCGAAAAGATTCAGAAGCTTCAGGGACTGTGCAGACTATTGAAGTAAGTGTTATTACACCCCATGTTGTTTTAACAGCATTAAGTAACCAAAGTAACCTAATTTATCAGAACACTCAGAGCACTCGTACAAGTGGTTCAGTGCATACTCAGTCAGGAACCTTAGGAAGATCTATGGTAGATGAGATGAGGTTACCCACCTTTAGAGGATATGGATCTAAAGATCCTGACCAGCACTGGTTTCTATGTGAAGTTGTATGGAGTATTAAGAATGTCACCGATGAAGCTGTTAAACGAGCTTAGTTTAGTAATACCCTGAGAGATCGTGCACTGAGTTGGTACATGAAGTTCTTCCAAGGGGTTGTCTAGCCGAAACTGCTGAACGAGATTAAGACTGTGTTGATTGTTGAATTCAAGAAACCCAAGTCAGAATCCCAGTGCATAACAGAGTCAAAATAAATCAAGAATAAAGTAGTTGAACCTATTTGGGAGTTTGATCAGAGGTTTAAGACCTTGAAAGGTCATTTGAGTTTTCAGATCCCAGACGAGAAAAACAAAGAATGGTTCATTGTTTCCCTCCTACCACACATCAGGCTCCCTCTGATGTAGCAAAA
>ML782523.1:0-26063 GCA_009831015.1 Picea engelmannii | reverse complement strand
TTGTGGCATATGCCCCTAGTGTCCCAACTATTTCCATTGCGAACTGTTCATTCTTCTTGTCCTTCCCATCAGTCATAACTTTGTATTTCTTGACTATTGATTCCCCTTCCTAATAGAATTCTTTCTTTACCACTGCCTTTCTCTTCTTATCAAAGAAGAACTCATTTGGAGGGAGTTCTTCCACCCTTATAGGCCTCAATTATTCATTTAAGATCCACCCTGCGTCAATATTTCCCTGAGTTGACTGCAATGGATTAATTGATGTGATAGGCTCTCCGATTTGCTTCGCTGACTGTCGCGGAGTAGTAACTGGACTCCGCTTCTTCGGCGGGTCAGGAGTCTTTATATATGCTTTCAGACTCTTAGTTTGCTCTCCCTCGTCTTGATGTTTTTCTTGACCGAGAGTTGCATCCTTGGAGTCTTCGACATCTTTTTGTTTAACCTCCACTATACTCGGATGCTCACCCCGTAATACTGAGGGAAGACAACTACGTCAATGTTCTTGGAATTTCAGAACATCAACCCTCTCTTTAGGTGCCAAGGTTTGTATCCGAGCTAAAATCTCAGCGTAAGATCTTGCGTCTCGAAAAATGTCATCCGAGGGCGAATTTTCGTGTTCAAATCTCTTGAGTCTGCAACTGGCCAAATGATTACTCACGACCCTTTGTGCATCGTGTTTCTTGAATTCAATAAGGACCAACTTTAGGACTTCCAGGGATACTGTCTCATCTTTAGCATGCCCAAAATCCAACAAAGAATCTGAATTTAATTGAACAGGAAAATGTGGCCATGCCTTTTTTGAGTATCCCTTAAGCTCCTTGCTTATACCACCGATTATTGTTTGTCTAGCAACCTCACGACAAGCCAGCTTGTCAGGAATGAATAATGGCAATGCATGCGGGGGAACAGATGCCCCGAAAACTCTGAGATATAAGAATTCGACTTCTACATACCAGTCAGCTATGCTGCTCAAATTCGTCACTATACTGTCCGAGATCCTGGGTGGCCGAAAATAGTGACATGCAACGGTACCATCACACAGTTGAAGATTTCATATACAAAATCTGCCGCTTTGTTTTCCCACAATTTCGAATGATAGATGTGGATGGGCTCGTCTTCTGCTGGAGTCCAACTCCAACTCATTAAGGGAAATGGTGTTAGAAAACACACGACGTCCATAATGTATGCAAACATAAAAAATGAAGAAATTTTTCCGCTCTCTTTCTGCGCCCGATACTCTGTAACCCAACTGGTCAAGCTATCAGACAACATTTTCGCCCAGTCGAAGGAACAACCTTCGAAGAATCGATGTATTAGAGGCACCCATTGAAGAAAGAAATGTGAGGTGTCCTCTCTCCCATATAATATGCATGTCATCATAGCTACATACTTGAACTGTGGTTCCAAGGAAGCTATTGAATAAATACCATGACTGTCTGCCCTGAACTTCGCAGGGTGCGAAACCCAATCTCTTATTAAGCTAGACATAGTTTTGTCATACTGCAAACATTCCTTCTGTTTGAAATCTTCCAAGAATTCGGCATCATATGTAAGGTCAGACGCTGTGGGCAACTTGTACATAGCTTGCAGATGTTCAAGTCTGAAAGTTCTGATTGTGACCTTCTGCTCATTCATGATGGTTCTGGTTGGTATGTCCACATGGTCTAATGCCCATCGGACCATATCATAATAGGGGAGTAGTCATGGCCTGGCCGCTACTTTATGCATTCCCGATTGAATGACGATCTTATATTTGGTAGTTATGCCGTCTTTTTCATTGTCACTGGAATCATCGGAATAATCCACTAATTCGGCCTACAGAACATTGGAAACGAACGACCAGTTTGGGACAGAGTCGACACTTCGAGGTGAAGTATCAGCGACGTTGTCCGAACCTTGTCCCGAAACCTCAACGCTGGTTTTGGATGCTTTTCGCGGGGCCATGACTGGAGATCCTGCTTTATCTCTTCTGCGATAAAAATATGTATACATATAGAAGTTAGCTCGCTGAGAAAGTGTGCTCTACGTAATATAGAAATGAACTTGTTATAACGAATAACAACTCTATATATTCGAAAACTTGGTACTTTTTAGAATAGATATGTCAAATCATGTTTAGAAATAAATTTAGCAATAAAAACCCAATCTTTATTCGTCGATTCTCCTTATTTCTAATTAATGCCATAAATTTTGGCGGTTCGAAATGTCAGTTGGCATAAGAAAGAATTAAGACTACATCATAAATCGTGCAAGCATCAAAACACGAGAGATATTGATTTAACTTAATTAATCCGGTTTTACCAAAGTTAATTAATCTTTCGATACTCGTTGTATCGAGAATTTTTCTTTAACCCTTTGAACCTCTAACCCCCAAATTTGCGATGATTGATTTTGGTTAATAAAAACACAATTGTGATTAGGCACTTAATTAATTATGTAATTATTTATATTCGCCATATCGCGACTCGGAGCTTCGAAGGTAAGTTTCCGGGAAGTTTGCATGCCGAGCTGCGAAACCGCGAGATCACGATAATACGTTTTAATTAAAAGGGAAGATAAACTCAGATTAAGTGTTTAATTAATTATGTTCATATCTTTATCGTGACTTCATGAGTCGGGGCTTAGACAGTGTAGCTTTTTAAAGAGAAAACGTCGAGTGACGAATTGCCAACAGAACTTAACCATGGCTTAGCTTTTACCTTTAACCTTGACACGGGTTACTAAAATAAGGACTTCGTGGTTTCGGCTATCGGGGTTACGACAATAAGACTTTTGGATTTAGTGAACGCCGAGGCGCGAAAAACCGATGATGTTTAATCATGATTTAGGAAAATTTTACTCCCGTCACTGCCCTGGGTAAAATTTTAAAGCGATTTCGCCGTTTTGTTGCTCGGGACTTGTGAACTACGTGATTTATAGCATCCAACCTACGAAATCCTGAGGTAGAACAAAAAGGGGAATTTTTTTATGAAAAGTAGAACTCGCCTCGAGAGTACAATAATTATCGATGCTTGCATGAGAAGACTTAAGAGATTTTGAAACCATACATGGAAAATACGAAAACCATTTTTCGATTTCGAGCATTAAGACATGAAATTTGAGACGGGCTAGAAAAAAAAAAGGTGGCTCCAACACTCCCTATTAGTGTTTTGAGGAGCATTGACCTCTTTTCAACACCCTTTCTAGCTTATTACAGGAGCATTGATCTCCTTCCTGGGTAACGTTTGAGCTCATTTTTCCTTTGTTTTCTTAGTTTCTTGACTCAGATATTTGCATTAGAGTTCTTTGAACTTGATTTTGGATTTTCTTGTTTGAATTTGAGTGATTACCACCTTTTCTTTCTTCTTTTGAGTTTGCAAATCCGTCAAATTGTGAAATGTGCATGAATTCCTTGGGCTAACCTGATCCTTTGGTCAAAGTCTGTCTTACTTATAGTTTGATCCTCATCATGAAGGTTTTCAAACTTCTGTCATTTTGATTTCAAGACTTTCTAAGTGTTTCACTTGATTGATTTTTAAGTCTTCCTCATTGATTTGGGATTGCAAGTGTTGCTTTGAGCATTGTTTTTGAGCTTCTTATGGTTTTCTTTGGAAAGTTTTTGATTCTTTGAGTGTTTGAAGCTCTTTGGTCTTATTGAAACTTGACATTAATCCTTTATTCTTGCCACTTAATTTCCAAGGTTACAAGAAGTTTTATTCTCTACTTTCTATCTGTGTGTTCTTGTGTTAGAAGCATTCTGACATTTGGATTTTTTAAGTTCTTTCTTGAGTGCATGTTTTTTTTGGATTTTTTTCTTCATAATCCTTTGCTTCAACATTGATATATTTCATTGAAAGTAAGGAAGTAGAAAACATAGCATTTGGAATTATTTCATTGCATTTAAAAACAAACAATAATTATTTCATTCTAGTTAGTGGGTGGAGAATTTTTGAGCATGCATTTTTAAGAAAAGTAAAATGCATTTTAATCGTGTACACTATAGTTTCTTTGACTCATATACCATAAAACTTTTGCATTCAAAGAGTAGTTCATGTTTCTTGCATTGAATGTTACACTTGTTTCTTTGCTTGAAACCTCTTGCTCCTTTCTTGGAGTTAGAGTGATAACACCAAATAGTTTCACTTCCATTTACCCTTTTGAGTAACAATAACCATAAAAGGAAAAAGTGCATATTCTAAAATCAATTAGACTTTTTTCTTTTATAGAAAACCAACAAGTCTAGGATTTGAGGGCCTTGGCTGTAGGGAGGAGAAAAAATTCTCCAAGGCCACTGAAACAAGACTGTATAACACTAAAGAGTGACAAAATCCAACTGTCATATAAGCATAGCTCAAAACCCCCTCTAACACAGGGGATAACCACGAGGTTGTGTGCGTAAGGACAATGGAGACTACCCCTCCAAAGATTGACTAATCATAGTGGAAAGCGCATATATTGGAGGTTTTTCTTAAGTGTTACTAGTTCATTTAGTATGAGTGCTTTGTGAATATCAAATATGTTTGAGGCCCTCAAGAGTATTACCGGTCCACTTATTTTCATTCCTCTAGAAGAGATTTGGACTTTGTTATCCCGCGCATAAATTTGGTCCCGACTGTTGACTGTACCCCCTAGAGGCCAATTGCAAGTTGGTAACCCTAGTAAATTTTCCTCGGCATATACATAGGTGACTATGGGGGGTTTCCCACGGTACCTGAGGTAGACGTTGTATCACAATTTCAGTACCCTTGGAGGGTGACACCGCGAAGCGATGGTTTCTTGCATCTAGAAGGGATGTTACATGGAGGTTGGGGTAACTGTTTCTCATATCTTTGCTGAAGGCCTCATATCCCGTCTCTGAAAGATCCTTACTTCCTTTTTTCCCTATTACAAGGGAGTTATTTTATTTCTCTTATTTTATAGGGAGTTTGGGTGTGTGTTCTCTTTGATTTAGTGACCTTAGGTTGAGTCTGTGTATACGGAAAATTTTCTTGGGACTACCAACCAAGGAATCCGTTTTCATGGGGAACCTTATGTTTTTCCTTGTTTTGGAACTGTTGGTACTACTTAAATTGCCACATTGAGTTTTCCTGGATTCACTATAGGATTACCGGTATGGTTTTTTTCCACTCTAGTGATCCTGAATTCTCCTGGTGTTTCTAATGCAATCCCTCCACCCCAAGAACATCAACCTCATGTTGACCCTCTACCTTCTTCTCCTATTAGGTCTTCTTCCCTTTCTTCTTCTTCACCCGGTGAAAGTCTTAATAATAGTAACTAGGAGGCTCAGAAGAAGAAGAAAAGGAAGAACAACAAGAAGAAAAATAAGCAAGGGGGCAATCAACCAACCACTGATAATCATGTTGGGAGTGTTGATGATATTTACAAGTCTACCAAAACACGTTGTAAGCCAAAATTCCCTTGTAGTATTTGTAAGGGTGACCACCTTCTTAAATATTGCCCTAGTATTCCCAAAAGTTTTAGAAGTGTGGTCTCAGGGTTCTCAACAACCCATGTTGCCAGCCACTGTAGGTCATGCTAGTGACAACCCATCAACCAATAATCATCAGGTTGGGGGGAAAAAGGGTCAAGTCAAGATTCCTTGCTAGTTATGTAGGGAAATGCACCACACTTACCTTTTCCCTTGTATGGATGAAGCTTCACAATTGTTGGAACACATCGCTATTTCTTATCAACAAACTCAAGTTGCTTCCCATTGGTTGATGGAATTGTTGGTCCGATTCCATCCTCGGTCGATTGCGCTCTCCCCTTGGAGAGTGAAGTTAATAAAGTCGTCGGTCCAATACAATCCTCGATTGATCCCACTCTTCTATTGGAGAGTGAAGTGGATACTTCCCATGTCTTTCTTGTCACTTCAGATTCCTATGAACAAGGGGGAATTTCACCCTTATAAACGAAACTCCCTTCAAATACTGAGGTCATTTCCTTTGATTGGAATAGTTTGACAGAGCCTCTACTTTCTTCCTACCCGCCTTTCCAAATTATCATGCAGGTTTGCGATAATATCACATTACAAAATACTATTGTTGACAAAGGTGCTTCTGTCATCATTCTATCCTCAACTACTTGGAAGGCTATGGGTTCCCCTTAGCTTGTTCTAGTGACCCATCATTTGTGGGCCTTTAATAGAAGACCTAGAGAACCTTTAGGGATCCTTCCTTAGCTTCCATCACCTTAGGAGAGAAAAATGTATGTATTGATGTTATGATAGTTAACAACCCCTTGGACTTTAATTTGGTCTTGGGTGGGATTATGTTTACATTATGAAAGATGTCGTGTACAGACTCTTTTGAGTGATGAATTTATATCATAATGGAAACATTGTGACCATTGACCAACTTTAATTTGTTGGTACTTATCTAACTGCCAAACATCTGAATCCCATGAATGTTCCTTATATGAAAATGGTATCCCACCCGCCACAGGATAATTATGTGGCATCATGTACCATTATTGGCACAGGGGCAGATCTAGGTTTCAGCTCTAATAACGCACCAACAAGCCCTAACTACTGGCCCTTTCGGCCAAGGGTGATTTTAGGGGCTAAATTTTTCTCATGGGCTAATTTTCTATGGTTTTTCCAAAAAAGATATTCGCTATTTTAAAAATGATTCGGCCAAATTCTATAAAATACAATTATTTTAACTTAAAAATCGCCAAAATTTTATAAAAACTATAGAAAATCCTTAGAAATTTGAAATTTTTTACAAAAATATCGCCAAACATTTGTAGTTGGAATATGAAGGATTAGTAAGATTTGCCAAGGTTTTTACATTTTAAAATAAATTTCCATCCTTAAAATCATCCCTGCTTTCGGAAACACCTGCGAAGCAGATGCAGTCTCACCCTAAGTAGCAATAGGGGGTTGCAGGACATAGGTGTCTACAACCAGAGGAAATGCAAGTGGAATCAAGGCAACCACACATGAAGAACAAATTATTCTTTTCAAGCATAAACCTACTTCACATAGTTTTATAGCAGATCTAACATACTAATGCATCCTCAGAGTAATAGAAGTAAATAACACAACATCAATCACACACAACAACATGATATACGTGGTTCACCCTCTCCCTAGGGCTACGTCCACAAAACTGTGCTTTATAATATATTCGGTGAAAGCTTACCGTTCTATCTATGCTCTTAGATTGCAAATCTCTATTTTTCTCTCTTCTCTCTATCTCCCTTCCCCACGCACTTAGCTGCAGGGTTGATCTCTGCACCCAGTTGAATATCTTACAGTATCGAATGTCCTCAAAACACAATACTTCTCTCTTTACATCAACACCGACCAACTCTGAATGAACAACAACAACAACAACCCATCCCAGGTCCTCTTGACATTTATTTATACATTACAATATCTCACTGGAATCCTTAGCCCAAATCCTAGGTGTCAAAACCCTAGATACCAAAACCCTAGGTGTCTAAAACCCTAGGTCAACTTGACCCACGTTTTCAGGGCTTCGCTAGCATGTCTTTCCTTTCTTCCTGTGAGGTTCTCCAAAGCATCTACCAGTGGATTTTTCCACTTGCTGAGTTGTCCACGATCCATATTCCTTGTAGATATGTCTTCCTCGATCTCCTCATCCAACGACTTTCTCTCTCAGACTTTGCTCCATATTTTCTTCTTCTTTAACCACTTCAACCTGATCTCAGTCAACCTTCCTTATGCACAGTTTTCATTTCGCCTTTTCTTCCATAATATTCACTTTATTTCATAACCAAGGGCCAACAGGCCCCCAACACTCACCTATGACTTGACCCAAGGCACTCTGATCTGAATCTTCTGTTGTACCTCAACTTCAGACTACACAACGCAGCCTGTTCTTCCTGATCTGTTCCTCCTCCCTGTATGCAGGCTGTCTTTCTTGTGTTTGGTACCCAATATCAATTGCACCTGGTACTTATAACCTTCTCCTTCTATTTTTACCGAGAGCTGTGAGGAAGCTAGTTGTCATAGTACAATTTCAACCGGCTCCATTCACCAATCCTTCCTTCCTTCCACTCCCCATTCAAAGTCTTCAGCTGCACAACTCCTCCTTCTGTAACATAGGCAACCTCATATGGCCCCAACCAATGTGTTCTGAATTTCTCTAGATGCTTCATGAACTTGTTATCATATGCCAATAACATATCTCCTTGCTTAAATGCTTTCTTCTTGATATGCCTGTCATGGTAGGCCTTTTCTCGTTCCTTCTGAACCTGCTGATGAAGTCCTGTAATAAATTTGTCTTCTTCTATCTCAACCAACTATGCGAGCCTCTCTTGAACAATGCCAGTCTCATCCATATCTGTAAAGGTTTCAATTCTTAAGCTAGGAACTAAATATTCCATGGGTACAACTGCTTCTAGGCCATAAACCAACTTAAAGGGAGTCTACATTGTCAGCTTATTACAAGTGGTTCTATAGGCCCATAACACTGTTGGTACTCTCAAATCCTAGTCATATCTGTTTACACTACAAATCTTTTTCAGCACTGTCTCCAAGATATTGTTGAAGGCTTCAACCGTACCATTCGCCTACGAGTGGTATGGGGTGCTCTTCTGATGGTGAACTTCAAATTCCTGAGTCAAGGCTTCAATAGTATTATTAATAAAATGTGTACCTTGATCACTCATGAGGATATTTGGGCATCCAAACCTGGTTGTGATATCATCAAATATGAAATGCGCATCTCTAGTTGCACTACAGTCCTTAACTGCTCTTTCTTTTGCCCATTTGGTCAAATACTCTGTCGCAATGATGATGTATCTGGCTCCTATGTGCTTCCCTGGTGGTTTTATAGGTCCCACGAAGTCAATGGACCATTTCTCAAATTCTTGTAAGGTTAGCTGGGGTGCTAACAACATCTCATCTCTTCTGGAAGGTTTCCCAACTCTTTGGCATACATCACAGGCTCTATAGTATTCTTTAGCATCTCTATGTAAAGTGGGCCACCAAAGGCCATCTCTAATAACCTTCTACACTATTTCTTTTCCTGCGTATTTTACTCCTACGATGCCTTCATTACATTCTGCTAAAATTAGTGGTCGTTCTGCCTCCATAACACATCTTCTCAGGATCTCATCAGGTCCCATCTTATATAGTTGTCTAGCTATAAGCGAAAAATCTGCAACGTGCACTACCCGTTGTTTCTTCTGAATGAATGTGTATTCACGAGGTTATATTCCTATTGATAGGAACTAAACTACCTCGACGAAGTGATCATCAACCTTTCTAATGGCTAGAAACTATGCATCCGACAATGTATCCTCCAAACTAGTAGGTTCCTCTCCATGTTCCAACCTAGACAAGTGGTCTGGTCCCTTGTTCATACTTCCTGGATTTACCACAGTTTCAAAATCATATTCTTGAAATAACAGAAGCCATATGCATATCCTTCCCCCCAACACTAGCTTTTTGACTAGGTATTTCATCGTGGAGTGATCAGTGAACATCTTAAAGTGTCCTCCTAACAAGTAGTGATGAAACTTCTGCAATGCATACACCATGGCTAAGCCTTCTCTCTCAATGGTGGTGTAATTTATCTCAGCTGTTGAGAGCTTCCTGCTAGCAAAGGCTAACGGGTGGTCAATATCTCCTGCTCCTGGTTGTGCTAACACTATTCCTAGTGCAATAGAAGATGCATCAACATGCACATGAAATTCCTTGCTCCAATCTGGAAAAACCAGAATAGGCGCAATAACCATTTTCTGTTTCAGTGTGTCAAAGATCCGATGACATTCTTCTGTCCACTGAAACTGACAATATTTATTCAGAAGCTTCTCCATAGGTGTTGTAATCTGTGCATAGCCCTTAATGAACTTCCTGTAGTATCCAGTATGTCCCAGTGCAGTGCGCAGTTGTTTGACTGAAGTAGGAGGGGGTAAATCGACAATAATGGCAATCTTAGATGGATCCGCCAGTAACCCCTTCTTACACACAATATGGCCCAACAACACTCCAAAGGGATAAAATAAGATGCATTTCTTCAGGTTCAGGGAAATCTGACATTGCCCACACTTATCCAACATTAGTCTTAAACATTCAATATGGTTTTGTAATAAGCTAAAAATGGTCCAATCATCAAAATACGCTTCCAGATATTTATGTAAAAACTCCTTGAATGCTTCGACCACCACCCTAGAAAAGATGGCTGGTGCATTCTTCAATCCAAAAGGCATCACTGTGTATTGGTAGGATCCCCATTCTATTGCAAACATGGTCTTATGGCGATCTTCCTTGGCAATCCTAATCTGATGGTATCCTGAGAATCCATCGGTGAAGGAGTATACTTCCTGTCCTCCCACGTTATCTAACACTTCGTCAATAAATGGTGTAGGGAATGGATCATGTAGACATGCATCATTCAACTTCCCGAGATCTACACATATTTTGATCTCTCCTGGTTTCTTATAGGGATAATCCACTCTGATTCTTCAACAGGTTCTATGATTCCTGCTTCCAACATTCTGTCTAATTCAATCTCCACTTTCTCCTTATATTTAGGGTTCAATCTGTAGGGTCTTTGTTTAACTGGCCTTGCATCTGGTTTCAAGGGGATCTTCATCTCTCCTATGGGCCCTTTAATGCCCTTCATATAAGTGAACTTGGTTGGAAACAAGTCCTGATATTTGTGCAGTAACTCTATGATCTTATCAATAGTGGCATCATCCCAGTAATCTCCAACATTAGAAATATTAGGTACTTTCTCTGTTCCAATATTAACTTTCTTGATTTTGATTGGCTGTCCAATACAATGTAGTTTGACTCCAGGTCCTTATGTGTCTCTCTGTCCTTCCGTTTTTGCAATTTTCACATTCCTAGGATCATCATCTTCATCGACATTGATATTATAACATCCTTGCAATTTCTAAAGAGGTGCAGTCCATTCATCCTCTTCTTTCTCCACAGGGAGGCTAGGTGCTTCCTCAAATACTTTCTATCTTACAACTTGTAAAGCTTGATCTACCAGAGGGTGATGACTTTCAAATAAAATGTAGCTACAAAATTCTGAGTCATACCTTGCTAATATGCAGTGGTGAGGCATAGTTCCACTTGAAGGTACCAGTTGATAGGCATCGTGTCTAGAGTATTGATGAATTTATTCACCCACTGCTCTTGAGGAATGTTTCTCTAGGCCTCCTCACAACCTCGCACATGGTATTTCAAACATATTTGACCTGTGTATCCTTCGACTTGTTCTGCAAATCATGTTGTCATCAAAGTGTGACATTGTATCCATTTCATGATGTTCCTTTTATGTGTTCCCCACCATCTTGCTGGAGTATATTTCAAATCCTCTTCCAATGCCAATAGTCTCTGTTGTACTCGTACAATTTCTTCAAATTCCAATAAGAAAGTTTCTAAGTGATTCAAACCATCAAATGTGGGTAAATGACTTACTGTTGTGCCGATCCATCGAACTTCTCTATTCAGTCTAGCACATCTCTGTGTAGATACTTCATACATTTTATTCTTCCAGTTCTCCAGTGATTCTTATGATTTTGATGAACATGAACTGTCACTTCACCAACTTAAATTCCCATATGTTGTAGGATTAATGTAATCCTACTGTCTTGCTGTCAGTTTGTATATATTCTCCCACATATATGCACGGTCTTCTTCTCTGATGGGCACTGTGTATCTGGGACCTTCATCAGGATCCAAAGGTGCGATGACCCTAAGGCCATCACCTTCAAACGTCATTCTTCTTTTCTTCGAGTAAAAAACAATAGAATTTTTGAAAGCCCAATCAATTCCTAAAAACACGAGGTAAGGACAAATATCATTGACTATCTCAATCACCGTGAAGTCCACAAATGTTATGACCCATCGATGTCCACAGGGACATGTTCCATTCTTCCGAAGGGGTTCACAGCCTATTCATGATTGGCCATCCTAAGCCTGATGGGGGAATATATCAACTTAGGTTTTCCCATCAGTGCCCAGGTCTTCTTCGTCATAACATTGACCTCTGATCCTAAGTCAAGGACCACATAATCTATATCATAATCTCCAATTTGAGCATTAAGGTGTAGTTCCTTATTTTTCCTTTTCTTTTTTGATAGTTGATGTACTTCTTTATTCAGTAGAGGATCTACCTTTCCTAGCTCATTATGTTTGATCAAGTTTGAGCAAGTGCATAAGAATTCCATGAGTTTGCTTACCTCTTTTCCTTCTCCAGGCGAAGTAGACTAATCAAAGGCCAGGGGCATTCCACATTATCTCACTTCTGGTTGTGCCTTTGATGAAGATGCTTGATCTCTTCCAAAATCTTTTCTTGCCTCTTCAAATGTCTTCTTATCTCTCTTTGGATCAAACACTTGTGTCTTCTCCACAACTTTTCTGACTACTGATTGTTTTGTAGTCTTCCCTGGAGTCACCCTGTCTTCTCCTGTACCAACGCCTCCTCTAGTGATAACAATGACTCTGGGATCTTCTTTGCAAAGTTTTGCTGTGATTAGTAGTACTTGTTGGTTCCCTCCTTGTCTTTCCCAAAGTTTGGCTAACAATACATGAAAATATTCTATGACATGTTCAAATGAATTGCAGTAACTGCAAGTGGTACAAGGGTTTTGAAAGTCCCTTTCCAAATGACCTGGATGTGCGTAGTTATAACAAATAATATGACCTCTACCTCGGCCCATGCCTCCTCCTCATCCTCTTCCTCTGAATCCACCACAAGGGTTGAAGTTTCCTCTTCCAGGGGAATTATACTGTGTAGTGTTCCTTTATTGCTGTACTTCACCTTGAATTTTGTAGATGTCCCTTGATATTTCATGCAAGAGGTTGTAAGCTCTACAATCATTCTCATCGTGACCCATAGATTTATAGAATGTGCAGTAGAGGTTCGTAGGTGTCTAAACGTAATTTTGCATGTAAGAGAATTCTCCAGGGCGATGTCTATTTCTACATACCTCACACCAAGGTAGAGTAACTTTATTCAAAGGGCTCGGAGCTCCAGAAGCCAAGTATTCGTGAAATAGGGGACAATGCTCCTTGTCATGTCCTTCTGATTTGCATCTAATGCACTAGATGTCTTCTTTCTTATATTTTCCTTTATCTTTTTTCATATCTTCGACCTGCAGTGATAAGCTAGTTAGCTGACTCAAGATTTGACTCATACCTGAGCTGGATTCTTCCATAGGAGTCGATTCAATTTTCATGGTGATCTCCAATTCCTCAGCCTGGGAAGAAATCTTTTGCTACATCAGAGGGAGCCTGATGTGTGGTAGGAGGGAAACAATGAACCATTCTTTGTTTTTCTCGTCTGGGATCTGAAAACTCAAATGACCTTTCAAGGTCTTAAACCTCTGATCAAACTCCCAAATAGGTTCAACTACTTTATTCTTGATTTATTTTGACTCTGTTATGCACTGGGATTCTGACTTGGGTTTCTTGAATTCAACAATCAACACAGTCTTAATCTCGTTCAGCAGTTTCGGCTAGACAACCCCTTGGAAGAACTTCATGTACCAACTCAGTGCACGATCTCTCAGGGTATTACTAAACTAAGCTCGTTTAACAGCTTCATCGGTGACATTCTTAATACTCCATACAACTTCACATAGAAACCAGTGCTGGTCAGGATCTTTAGATCCATATCCTCTAAAGGTGGGTAACCTCATCTCATCTACCATAGATCTTCCTAAGGTTCCTGACTGAGTATGCACTGAACCACTTGTACGAGTGCTCTGAGTGTTCTGATAAATTAGGTTACTTTGGTTACTTAATGCTGTTAAAACAACATGGGGTGTAATAACACTTACTTCAATAGTCTGCACAGTCCCTGAAGCTTCTGAATCTTTTCGGCGAGGTTCTTCAATCTTATCTTCTTCTGCCCTAGTGGACTCTGAATGTTTCTTGTTCAAAAACCCTTATTCTTATCCACTGTAGAACCCTTCTTCTTGTGTTGGTTCATGATTATGCTCGAACAAGTTCACCAGAGGAACTTCTCTGAAGGTTCTACCACTATGCATGTGTCCGACCTCTGTGTCACTTTCTGAATTCTTGAACATTAGATTTTTCAATCTGACCCACTACTGCATCTTCAAGATGTTCTTCTCATGCAATAACATCTTGATATTCAACTTCAAGAAGTGTACAAATTTTCCTCTAGGTCCCTTAAAGAAATATCTCTCTACTTGGCTATATGAATCTACTCTGTCAATAGAAAACTTTGTGATATACCCTCCAATGGTATTATCAAACTAGTGATCTACTGCTCTCGACATGGCATTATCAACTCTCTTTACCTTCTTGATCATTTCCGATGTCCAAACCACAGGCAGTCTAGATCTGATCTCAAACTGGGTATCTGCTAATCTGGCCAACCACTCATATAGATCCTTATGAATTCCTCCAAAGAAAATCTCGTGTATATTAGTAAAGATATACCTTCCCAACCGATCTTCTGTGCTAATATTAGGGTTCTTATTCTGAGCTTCTGTGAAGTCCTTCTCTTGTTCTTCTATCCACTTCTAAATCTCTATCTTCGATGGAAACCACCTTGACATTCCCTTAAGAAGATCCTGGTCCCGACAACGAAACCATTTTTTGGCACAGGGGTAGACCCAGGGTTCAACTCTAATAGCGCACCAACAAGCCCTAACTACTGACCCTTTTGGAAACACCTGTGAAGCAGATACAGTATCACCCGAAGTAGAAATAGAGGGTTGTAGGACACAAGTGTCTACAACCAGAGGAAATGTAAGTGGAATCAAGGCAATCACACACAGAGAATAGATTATTCTTTTCAAGCATAAACCTACTTTACACAGTTATATAACATATATAACATACTAATGCATCCTCAGAGTAATAGAAGTAAAGAACACAACATCAATCACACGCAACAACCAGATATATGTGGTTCACCCTCTCCCTAGGGCTACGTCCATAGGACCGTGCTTTATAATATATTTGGTGAAAGATTACAGTTCTATCTATGCTCTTAGCTTTCAGATCTCTCTCTTTCTCTCTTCTCTCTATCTCCCTTCCCTGCGCACCCAACTGTAGGGTTGATCTCCACACCCAGTTGAAGATATTACAATACCGAATGTCCTCAAAGCACAATACTTCTCTCTCTACATTAACAACAACCAACTCTAAATGAACAACAACAACAACATCAACCCATCCCATGTCCTCTTGAAATTTATTTATACATTACAATAGGGCACCGACAACCTTAGGCCGAAGCCTAGGTGTCAAAACCCTAGATACCAAAACCCTAGGTGTCTAAAACCCTAGGTCAACTTGACCCACATTTTCTGGGCTTCGCCAACCTGTGTTTCCTTCCTTCCCGCAAGGTTCTTCAAAGCATCTACCAATGTCTTTTTCCACTTGCTGAGTTGTCCACGATCCATCTTCCTTTTTGATCTGTCTTCCTCGATCTCCTCGTCCAATGACTTGCTCTATCAGAATTCGTTCCATCTTTTCTGCTTATTTAACCACTTCGACCTGATCTCAGTCAACCTTCCTTCCACGCAACTCACGTTTTGCCTTTTCTTCCTTAATATTCACTTTATTTCATAACCAAGGGCCAAAAACCATGCGTTCAACTACGAATGAGAAGGAGCCTCTCTCTGTATGCTTTCCTTCTTTATACTTAGATTCAATAGTTGACATGGTGAACCACTCATAGGGGATTTAGAGCCTAATCTTCCCCTCGTTATCCCTACTGAGTCCCTTGATATGTATTACTTATAGATAATTGTTATTATTTATGATGAAGATCTGTTGGAATCCATGGTCAAGGGTTTTGAGCAAAGTTCCCGTTTCTCTGTCAAGCTCGTTAAAAAATGAAATAGAGGATTGCAAGCATAGTTCTTTTCGTGTGTTAAGCTCGTTAAAAAAATGAAACATATGACAATGAGCATAATTCTTTTCCTGTGTCAATCTCATTAAAAAATGAAATAGATGGTCATGAGCATAGTTCCCTTTCTGTTTCAAGATCGTTAAAAAATGAAATAGATACTTGTGAGCATGGTTCGCTGTCCGTGTCAATCTCGTTAAAAAACGAAATGGACCCCCCTCCTATTGAGTTGAGTCTTCCACTAGATATCATACTTGAACCTTCATTTCATACTCCTTTGTCAATTGATGCTCTTTCTTTCGCCCTCTCTGGTGAACTTATTCCTATTAGTAGCCATGAGTCATTTATGGTGTAGAAGTAGATTCAACGAATAAAATGAAGCTTGGGGGATTGTCTCCAACCTCTGGGCATCATGTCGGATTTATCTACTAGACTCTGTCAATGATGTTGGGGTAAACATACCATTCTTTGGACATCATGTTGGGAAGAAAACCTGCTAATAGGTATCACTCCGAGCACAATTTCACTCTTTGTTTCAAGCTTGTGTAAAAATGAAACATACACCCCAAGCACAGATTTTCTATGTTTCAATCTCGTGTAAAAATGAAACCTACCCCAAGCATAATTTTTCTCTGTTTCAATCTTGTGTAATAATGAAACCTACCCCGAGAAAGGTTTTCTTTCTGTATCAGGATCGTTAAAAAGTGAAACAGACA
This sequence comes from Picea engelmannii, assembly GCA_009831015.1. Classification (NCBI taxonomy): domain Eukaryota; kingdom Viridiplantae; phylum Streptophyta; class Pinopsida; order Pinales; family Pinaceae; genus Picea; species Picea engelmannii. The sequence continues at coordinate 9,547 of ML782523.1, read as the reverse complement.
ATCAAGCATATATTTATCACTTTTTTAGGATCGTAAAAACTATATGAAAAAGGAACACTTTGGAGTACAATCGAGCATATTTTTATCACTTTTTCAAGATTGTAAAAATTATATGAAAAATGAACTCTTTGGAGTCTCCTTTAAACTCTTTTTAGACTCCATAAACATGAAAATATTGTCTATTGAGCTTGTTTCCTTTCACACTCATTAAAAGGTTTGATAAGGAATCTATTTGGTATAAGTTTAACCATTTTTCAGACATGATGGACTAATTATGAAAAATGAACACTCTAGTCAACCTTGACTAGAAGAGTTCTCTCTTGTATTGTTTTACACTTTTTCGGGCTTGAGGGACTAAATTTATGAAAAATAACACCCTTGGATTTGTCTTTAATATCTTTTCAGAATATGTAAACATGAAAATACCACCGATATTTCCTTCTTCGTGCTCATTAAATTATGCATCGAACGACCCATATGGGACTGAACCCCTCCCTATTTAGGTTCATTAAACATGTGATGAGGGACTCATCGAATATGAGCTATATCGAGCATCTGTTATCCTCCTCAATCTTGTTAAAAAACAAGATTGTTAAAAAACAAGAGGTACTCGCCAATCATGGTGGGGGACAAATTGAAGGAAGTGGTTCAAGTTTTGGAAAACATTATGGAAGTTTTTTGTTGTCTCCCTTGAACATGGCACCTATTTTCATCTCATATTACAATTGGGTAATCTTCTTGTCTTCAAGTCATATCAATTCTATGTGTCATTATACTTTTTCGTCCCAATCTAAGAGTGCTCTGATTATCATCACATTATGTTCTTGGTACTTGTTGAGTCAATGCTACCAAGTCACTTGTCATACCTCACAATGTTTAAGGGAAGTTTCAATTCGAACCAACCACCCCGCAGTATTACCATATTTCATCCTCGTGTCAGTCCACACTCATTTAATCTATCATCTTACATCAATTTCTTGTGTCAGTTTCATGTCGATGATGGGGGATATATCATGGCCCTCCTTCGACGAGTCTGTTTCTGTCGACTTCAACACATTATCCATGAATTAGACCTAGAAACCAATTAGTACCTTGGAACCTGCATGCCTCAACAACATGTTTCCTTACCTTCGACAATAGGTTTACACCATTGACCTATGATCATAAGATTCCACAAATGTTAGACCTCAACTTATTTATTCACATTCATTGAAATGTACTAGGGAACCTTAGGAGTCATTGTCATCATTGGTGGTTTCCATCGCACTTGTTAACAATATACATTAATGACTGGTAATCAAGAGGTTTCTACCATGTTTGGCATCAAGACATCTATTCACATGGATATAATCTTACTATTTCAGGATAAGGATGAACAACCTGGTTTGGGTGCTCACTATGTTATGCATGTCTCCCAAGATGCGTTAGAGATCATTTGAGTATGCAGAAGATTCCAGTGTAACCATCATATTGGAAATCTCATTGATGTACATGATGTCACATAGATCCACTTTGTATTGGTCCGTGGCTATTTTTTTTCGTATTGTAGCTCCACTGTGTATTATTTCGTGGATATGACCTGATTGAGTCATGGAGGTATGGATCCACGATGTATGTTTGGTGGCCATATCCTTATTCAATTATTTCATGGATTCGTAGTGTATTGGTCGATGACCATGCTTTGAGTCAGTTTATTCTAAGAATTGGTATGATTTCCCTGGGGATGACACATATATACTGTTTGATGTTTGTTTGCAACTTCCATCTAGATCTCCTACTCCAACGCCCTTGCAATAATATTTTTGTAAAGTGTTTTGGCCATCAGTTTCTCCTCTGACCTCAGACTTGAGGGGGCGTTTGTTACACACCTAAATGTCGCACTTAAGTGTCGTAAGTTCCATATGGACCTTATCAAGTGTCGTATTCACCTTACTAAGTGTCACATGCACTTTATCAACTGTTGTATGCACCTTACTAAGTGTCACATGCACTTTATAAAGTGTCTTATGCTCCTTACTAAGTGTCACATGCACTTTATCAAGTATCGTATACACCTTACTAAGTGTCACATGCACTTTATTAAGTGTCACGTGCACTTTATTAAGTGTCACATTCACTTTATTAAGTTTCACAACTTTATTACCATGTGATAACATTTGTCATAATCCCTAGTCATCGTGGATGAGAAAAATCCATCATGAGAAGGTCGAAACAATGCCTTTTACCTTGATATTTTGAAGGTCAATGCTCCCCTACCCATGTATAGGGAGCATTGAACTCTTGTCAATGATCCCATGCCCATGTATATGGAGCTTTGTCAACATCCCATGCTCAGTGTTGGGGGAGCGTTGAAGTGGTTAGAGGGAGTTATGGCTAGCCCACCTTATTTTAGGGGTTAGTTATAAGAAGATGAGGTCAAGGATTCAATCCATATCTCTTTTCTCCATCCTAGGCACCAAATACCAACTTATGGAGCTAAATACTCAACTATTTACAAAAATAATTCATGGTGGTTAAGCCTCCAACTCCTATATAATGAGTGCATTCCAAGGTGAAAAGGGTGGAGAATCCATGAGAGTGTCATAATTCTGATCTTGAGACATTCGAGAGAGGGATGGATAAGAGATCTTGGAGGAGCTGCTGCAACGTAAACATTGGATTGTAAGTGATTAACTACGGCTTTCCATTAATAAATAACTTGGCCTATTCCCTTGACAGATTCATCATAGATAGATTTATTTTCTCTTGACAATATAGTGTAGAGGAAGGTGGTTTCTCTATGTTCTTTGCAAGTTTCTTTCTTGCACCTAGGATCTTGGTCAACAAGTTCAAAGGTTGGAGCAGCGAGGGAAACCGAAGTAAGAAGGTAACCCCCCCATCTCTTTCTTCTCATTTAATTGTCTAAATACGTCTAAAGGGAAGTTAGTGTCCATTTGTTTTCTTTTGTCTTTGGAACAAAGAAGGGATCTTGGTCCAAAGGGGGGTTTCACCTATCCATAGGGGGAACTTTACCATAACATAGGGGGTAAGACTTGTGGCTGAGGGGGTTGGAAATATGGGTGTCCCCCAAGGTTTAAATAACTAATTTGGACAAGATTATTAAAAACCTCGGAATTTTCATCAAAGTGGACGAAAAATCTCATCCTTTTATTTCTACCTCTTTGCCAAAATGTATTGGGTCCTCTACCCCTATTTACCCTGTTTCCAGAATGATTACTACCTCTGCTGAAAAAAATAATCTATATACATTGTCTTCAAATGAGTATATATACGAATCAAAATATATAGAACATCTAAATTAATTTGTCGACATGATTAAACATGGTTCTGAGAGTAACACAACCATGCAACATAAAAGGGAAATGAATAGGAAAAATGAATTCAGGGATACCAACACAACTCCTACAAACACCAAAATATTTAAAATATGAAATATTAATAAAATATTCTTCATATATACTTACCATATTTTTCTTAATATATGAATAGGGAAATGTATGGAAAATGAGATTTTCATAGCTGAGACATATGATAAAAGAGAAATGTCTTGCGAAAAGTGTTAATATGACATTAATGCATGATAATTTGTTCAAAATATATAACCTTAAAACCACGTCTATATATTTTATTTGTAAAAACAATCATCTCTCAAACTATTCCCAATCATATATACATTTTGTTGATAATTGTCAAGTTTTGCCCATCATTCATCATGTTGTTCAACTTTTTTTTTTTTGTCAATATGACAGTCATTCATGCTTCATCTTTTTAATTATATAGACATGGAACAAATGGAAAATGGAATTTCATGAATGGGATTATGGGAGATATAGCTTATGTAAAATGATATTTATGCGGGGGAAATAAAATTCTATATAACAATATTCTAAATCTAACCATTGACATATAAATCCAACCATTTCACATTCACTTATACCATCCAAAAGTAATTGATCTAAAAAAAATGATATTATTAATTCCATATTATTTGCATGCCCAAGCCAAGGATTTTAACAAAATAATATCATATACTGAATAAAAACAAAAATCATCATTCCAAACAAATATATTCCCCATCACTGGTTGCGTTGATATGAATTATATTCCATTGATTAAGCTCGGAACACGACTAGACCCAAGTCCAAAATAATAACCAATAATTCTTCTAGTTATGAGTCATAATATTTATACCAACTCAGAAAAATCATACCCACATTGCATGCCTATGAAATAACTGTGTGTCTTGACCTGAAACCAAAAATCTATCACCCAAACTTATTTTTTGGTCAAGGAGATGAAGCAAAGGAGGAAAATAGCTTGGATTGAAGAGGCATAAACCTGTTGGAGTTACTTCACACACATATGATTTCTTTTTCCTAAGGTTTTTCCTTGTTTATTAGTCATAATTAATCATTATCTAGTCTCCTATATTTTAGGGGAGAATATTCCACCTGGATAATATTCTCTTTCAGTTGACACTTCAGTTTGACTAGTTGAGTTGAGTTTAGATGCTGCATTGGTTTTGTCACCATGCAACAATGGGATCATCACCAGCTAATGTGGAATTGCCTTGGGATCATCACCAGACTGGCGTGTTACCCTTGATTTCCTGATTTAACTCCTCACTACTCTTTGTTCAGTCAGTTAACTGGAGACTAGTTGACTAGTTAACTCAACTAGGTGGCAGTTCACTCACGTAACTGCCTGAGAGACTAGACTAGGTGGCAATTCACTCCTATAACTGCTGGTGAGTGTCTAGATCACTCTAGACCACCACTATGGTGCATTGGTTCTCCTCCAGTGGATACTCATTGAGTTATACATAATATATCATGTGTAAATTATTCATTATTCACAACCATTAATGAAAATTATTTCATTCTTTCTCTCCTTCTTCTTATTTCTCCTATTCTCTCTGAAAATGTGTGTATTATTGTTTATCTAGATATATACATTTACAAAACCATGATTCATTTCAACTGATACGGGTTCGATCTTGATAGATTCAAAGATATAGGTTTGAACCCTTCACTTTTAAAATCAAATATATCCAAAATTGACGTAGAATGTCTACTCAACATGAACAAACAAACCTGCTATAGGTTACAAATAATTTCACAAAACCTAGTTTCACCCATTTATTATATCATAAATTTGACCAACATAAAATGGCTTGACCCATTTTTAAACAATGACTTTATCGAATCCTTGACACAAGAGAAAACCAATCTTATCAACATGGGCACAATAAAAATCCCAATGGCACATGCACTCATTGTGCAAGATGGACCGAGTCACTTCGCGTTGTTGAGATTATTCTCTAGGGTTCCCGAATAATAATTCTTCCTTGTCTGGGATAGGTACTTCAATTGTCTGTGTATCCTCTAGTGTTCTTGCAACTTCTACATTCAGATCTCTAGCGTTAAATAGCTTTGATCTGTTCTCTTGTTCTTCAATCAAGTGTGCAATCCTTCTAGTTATGAAATCTTTTAATTCTTTCTTCTTCTGCTCCAAAACTTCTTCTTCTTCTTTTCGTCTAGATTGATCTCTGTCAATCCAAAGTTTTCCTATTAACATGGTAAATGGGGTGTTGTCCTCGATAAATTTAATAATCTCAAAATCTTCTTCTGTCGAAGTTCCATTGGCAGTCATAGGTATCTGAGCAATCCTTCCACATAGGTTTGTCAACTTTCCTATGTATAACCCTATTCCTCCCAGGGAAGGAGTCATAGAAGGCTTCCCTAAAAGTTCTCAAGTTCTTTCTGTCATGATATTCACCTGATTTTCTTCATCCAGAACACATTCAATGTCTAAGTCTCTTGTTCTTGCTTCGAGGTATTCTTTTTCTTTGAAGATCTCTGATAATCTGACATGTCAGTGGTCATCCAGGGTTTCCTTCATTTGTAGCAATACTTGCTCGGATTATTTATGGGATTCTACCATAGTCTTTATTTCTGGATCTGCCTTAGGGTTTTCTTGGTTTAGATTCATTATTTGAACTTTATCAATCATTCTAGGGAAATCCAACACCTCATGGTCCATAACCTTACAACAAAGACAACTAGGTATTTTTCTAGGGCACTCCTTAGCAAGATGTCCTGATTTTCTGCAACTGTAACTGAGGGTTAATCCTTTCTTTCATTTAAATGATCCCCAACTCCTCCTGTACTACGCTCTAGGATCATAGGGTCTAACCCACAACAAATTATTTCTAGGATCCTGCATCCATTGGTTAGTCCAAACATTCTTTCTATGCGTAGGTATAATATATCTTTCACTATTCTTATCAGATCTACTAATATCAAATATTGTTTTATCTATCAATACCCTAGTTTTCAAACTAGGATAGACTCTTATAAACATACCTAGATCCATACTTTAGAAATAAAACTTTCCATTTATCTTACTTCTACAAACCACAAATCTTTCAGATCTAAAACTTTTCACTATTCTTACCTTTATTGGAGCACAGAGCTTGTAGATATTACCTCTTTTAATCATAAATCCTCACTTTTACCTTTCTTAGAGCACAAAGCTTTCAGATCTTGCTTCTTTCCTTCATATCTGACCTCTTTTCTTCAGATCGGGCTTCTTATTTTAGCACAGAGCTTTATAAATCAAGTAGAATAATACGCACTAGAGCGACAGATCTATGCACAAATCTTCCACAGTTTCGGTTCAGATCTTTGCAAAAAGCTTCTTCTTTCTCAGTTCCCAGTGATTTGTTGGCACAGGGGTAGACCCAGGGTTCAACGCTACAACAACGCACCAACAAAACCCTAACTACCGACCCTTTTAGCAACACCTGTGAAGCATATGAAGTCTCACCCGAGGTAGAGGTAGGGGTGGTTGCAGGACTCAAGTGTCTGCAACCTTAGCTGGGACACTGATATGTGATTATAATGCTTAACAAAGCACTTAGCATCAACAATTCATCAATATTCAACAAATAACTACTGCACAGATAGAACAAAGCATCACATCATTCACTTAGATCTGATGTATGTAAGCACTTTATCATAAACATGTAGGTTATATCTAGCAGATCAAGCACTAAGCACCTTCATATGGGTCAGATCTAACATTCTTACACATTATTAGCACAAAGCATAAGAAGATTTATCTATCTATATCAAATTACTTAGCAAGATAAGTTATAAACACATCAAGAAAAGCACAAAGTGGAACAACACAATGTTTACATGGTTCACCCCCACCCTGGGGATACGCCCAATAACTCTTCTTCTTTATTGTCTTCAGTCAATTGGTTACAAGCATAGAGCCTCAAAACCCTACTTCACCAAGGAAAGGAGATATGCGCAGCTCGCTAGATCCTCCTTCCTTGCGTTACAACACAAAACACTTCACAATGTGTTACAATCACTTGCACTTAGATCTGCAAGTCTCTCATAGTATGCACAAAGATTCTACAAGCCTTACTTGCACTTAGCACAACATCACCTAGATGCACTTCTACTTTCTTACATGGCCTAGACTTCTATTTATACATTACAAAATAGGCCTAAACATGGGTAAACCCATGGGCATACATCCCATGCCCGTTACATAATCCCCAAAACCAAAAAGGACCCAAAAATGGGTCGAGATACATGATCTTCGCTTCGTCTTGCGCTCCTCCTTCGACAGGCTGTCGAAGTCCCAAAATAGGTCAAACTTGACTGGATCCCTCAAAACTTGGTCAAGGGCCAACACTCGTCTTCATATGAGAGTTTTGATTCAGAGGACTTAGATGATTCAGATTTAGAGTTAGTACAGTCAGATGCAGAGTTAGAGCATCCAGATTAGTTGCAGAGCCCGAGCAGAGGCCCAAGTGGGCACATACTACTCTTCAGGATGTAGAGGATCTTGTTGGTGATCCAGCCGATAATAGGAGGACTTGATCTAATTTCGAGGAGCCTCCTATTGCACTCACTTCCACAAAACCATTTCCCTCCAGGCATATTTTCTTGGTTCAGTCTTCATATCCACAATCTTATGGCGAGGCTGTTGGAAATCCCTTTTGGGAATCTTCCATGCAGGAGGAGTACAACTCCCTCCTCGAGAACCATACTTGGGATTTGTTTACCCTTCCTTCTATAAGGAAACTTCTTAGATGCAGATGGGTCTACAAGACCAAGAGCTTAGTGGATGGAAAAATTAGAAGATATAAAGCTAGGCTTGACGCCAAAGGCTTTCATCAGGTTCATGGTATTGACTATGATGAGACCTTCTCTCCAATAGCGAATATGGATTCCATATGATTGACACTTTCCATTACGACAACAAAAGGTTGGGAAGTCCATCAGATGGACATGAAGAATGCGTTTATTCACAGTGATATCTTTGAGGAGATCTACATGGAGTAGCCCCAAGGATTTATGTAGGACTCATCTTTGGTCTGCTGACTGAAGAAGTCCCTTTATGGCCTCAAGCAGGCTCCGAGGGCATGGTATGCCAATATGGACTCCTACCTATTGTCACAAAACTTTGTATGTTGTAAATCAGACCTGAATGTCTACATGCTCAGGACGACTAATTCACTTCTACTTTTAGTTCTGTACGTTGATAATTTGTTGATCACCGATTGCTTGACTTTAGCGATTGTTGCAGTCAAGAGGATTCTACATGACAGGTTTTTGATGACGGACATGGGTCTGCTACACTTCTTCCTTGGACTCGAGATAATTTAGGATGCATCAGGAATCAAACTGTCTCAGGCTAAGTATGCACGAGATCTCCCTGAGATATTTCACATGACAGACTGCAAGTCTGCTCCGACTCCTTTGCTATTAGGATTTAAACTTGAGGATGACAGGGAGACTCCATTGGTTGACAACACACTATACAGACAACTAGTGGGGAGCTTTTTGTATCTCACACACTTCAGACCATACCTCTCATATGCAGTTGGCACATTTTCCAGGTTCATGGAGGAGCCGCATGAGCTAGATTGGAAGGTTGCAAAGCGTATCCTTTGATACGTACAGGGAACCATCACCTTTGGGATTCATTATGAAGTAGACTCTACATTAGATCTCATTGGGTTTATTGATTCTGATTGGGTTGACGATAGCACTGATCTCAAGTCCACAACTGATTACTCACTTAGTCTTGGTTCTGGGCCTATCTGTTGGTCGAGAGAGAAGAAAGCTTCCATTTCTCTATCTTCAGCTGATGCATAGTACAAAGGGGTAGTTAACATGACCATTCAGGCTATGTGTCTACAACATTTTCTCATTGAGTTGGGAATTTAGTTTCATTGATCAATCATCATCTGGTGTGGCAACCAGAACACTCTGAAGTTTTGTAGAGATCCAATTCAGAGGCAGCGGATGAAGCACATAAAGATCCACATGCACGACATCTGGGACTTAGTACACAAGGGGATCATCGACTTACAGTTCTATCTTTCAGCAGAACAAACAATAGACATCTTCACCAAGACCTTCACTGAGCATAAGTTCCATTCTCTGTGAAGTCATCTTGGAGTGAAGGACACAGTTGCCTAGAAACTATAGTTCTTGTTTTTACATACATTGTACCTTAA
>ML782522.1:539933-591620 GCA_009831015.1 Picea engelmannii | reverse complement strand
GCTTATATCAAGATACAAGAGTTCCTACTTTCTTTTACATAAACACTTAAATATATAAAAAAACTTTAAGCACACCACACATAACTAAATATATATATATATATATATATATATATATATATATCATTTGGAAAGCAATGGAAAAATAGGCAGTTCGTCTGGTGGCTCCTTCTTTATCTCGATCCACAGTGAGATATCATTGCACAGATCATAGTATGCACATTGATCCTTGAACAGTACATACTCCATCGCCTCATCTAGGCATGAAGATGTCTGGACATGAAAACAACAGTAGCAATTGGCCATTGATTGCATCTCATGCATGAACTGTCCTTACCCGGCTGGTCCACTATATAAAGATATGTAGCAATTCTTGCAATAGGAATAACATTTCTCAGAAATCTTCTTTTCAATTTCTACAGCGGCACTTTGGATAAATTTTATCCTACGCAACAGATCCTTCAGGAATAACGATTCTGACAGTGTTCCTTCCTTCAAATGGCTGCAGCAGCAGATCTTTAATAACGGCTTCTGCGTCCCTCAGCCTTCAGCATACATCGATCTCAACTCTCACCTCCAATTTTGATGCATTTCAAATGCTTTTCAATAGAGCAATTTTCTCTTGACTAATAATTAAATAAACATCAATGATTTTCACAAAATGAAAGCTATGAACATTCGGCAGAATTAATTCACCGATCTGTACAAGAAGGCGCCTCCCTTGAGCCACACAAATGACATCTCTCTTCTACGTAGACAATAACACTCTAGTTCTCAGATCATGACTTCATTTCCTCGGATCTGCTACGATCTCTCCTTTGTTCTTTGAGAGATGTTGGCTCCTTCACGCAGATGATGGATAAGATGGTTGTTCTTTCACTCACGGTGGCTCTCTCTTCTCTCTAAAAGTTGCGTTCTCTCACGCCTGCTCCACACAGCAATCAATAACACCGATTCTGAAAATTATGTTGCAGCCTCCAATACATGTAGAATCTTCACACGGCCTACTCTTACTCGTGTGCGGCTCATCTACCGTGCGTCCCTTTCAAACTCTTCAACGGATTGCACAGCTCTTGAACAACGACCTCCTCCACACAGCAATGCAGCAAGACTTTCACCTACAGCTCTGATACCAAGTTAAGATTGGAAGAATTAACTCACACAGAAAACACACACAGTTTGTATTATTGCACTCAAATACATAGAGATTACATAGGTATATATATAGCTGGATTCAGATCCAACTAACTCTACTCTTGGAGGGATAGGTTGAGAGAATATCTCAACATCCTCCTACAAATCTTCAAACCAATCTCCAACTCAACATAATGCATTAATGAAGCATTATCTCTAACAGATCTCGTCCTAGAATGTGCACAACCATATAGAACTGTGATTCTGCTACAAAATAATCAATGGCTACATAAATATTTAAGTTGCTATAGAATCTATGATTATGTAGCGACTTATTAACATAATGATTTTTTAAACTAATTTGCATAAGGAAGAATGAAAACACGTTAGAATGGACAATTTTACCTTAAATGTCCTTTGATATACAAATCCAGGTTTTAGAGGGAATTTTGAATAAGGAAGTGACAAAAAGAGTTCAATTCGAGGACCCAACAAGTGCCTAGTTCAAACCCCCTAGGTTAGGTGTGTACTAGTCTACATCGACAAGTTTGTTAGGGATGCCATCCATGAATGAGGGGAAGCATCCCTTGGATTTCCCTGCAAGGTTTTCCGAAACAAAAACATAAAAAACTACAATGAAACAAACTACAACCTACACTTATACAATCACCAATGACAAGTCTCAAAGGATTACACTTTAATTAGAGTCAAATCAAGGTTGAGATTTGCAAATGCAATATGCCAGAACATTGATTAAACATTCCATTCTAATTCCATGAGAAACCACCACAAGCTCATATATATGATTCGCATTTAAACTCTTAGTTATGGTCCATTCATCACACCTAGCCCTAGACACATGTTGAATTCCTCCCTATCAAACCATTCAAAGTAAATGTTGATCTATATCTCAATCAATAAAGATTACTAAAAAATTCAAGCAAATTGTACATGCCTCTTTAGGATTAGTTGAGCCCTGCAAGATTCTCTAATCCAATGTCAAAGCAGTATTATTACAGTGCATAAATAGTTGCAACTAATCTTAAGCAATGTTGTTTAGAGAGGTTCCATCCACTCAATCGTACAAACTTCTCAACCATTCTTTAACCTAATTAGAAAGCTACAACGCGAGGGACATGGGGATGATCCTCTAAAAGTTTCCTAAATTTTGCCCGAAACTTGGGAATAGTCCCTGTTTCCCCAATGAAGTCCTCGAGCATTTCAAAACATTTCCGAGTTCTAAAGTCCCCAAAACAGTGGAAACATGGGCTTTGAAGGTGGGAATGGGTCCCATGCAATATAGACAAAATTCGAGGCAAGTTCCTCTAGCAAGGAGTGATAGAAAGAAAGTGGCAACTCTTAGCCTAGAGAAAAGTCACAACACCTAAATGGGTCGGTGAACCATGTATGCATGGGTTGAATGCCATGAACAAAGCTTTTGAGGCTAAGTTGTACTAAAGGATGCTAAAGGATCCAAAAAAGCATTAGAGTGAATTTTTGAGATCGAAATACATAATTAATGCACCAACAAAACTTATAGTCAAACAAGCTCCTCTTCCCAAGGGGTACGTATTTGGAATCTAATTTTTTAAAAGAAAAACCCTAATAGACAAACATTTATTTTGGGAAATACAACCAAGAGTCAATTGGTGCTCTATATCACTTTGAGGCAAGACTAAGCCACAATATGCAAATCCCATGGGAACATCTAGTCCAAATTCAATCGCAAATAGATGTGCTCCTCTACAAGCTCGCCGAGCTCAACAATGTAGTAGCCATCCTAGCCCAAGTCGATTATGACAAGGCAAAATTTCAAAGAGCCAAGCGATGTTGGGACCTCAATTTACAAGAAGAGCAACCTCCAAGTTGCCCAAAGGAAGAAGATTGTTTGCAACCATAAGATGTCTTCAATATCTGATTGGTCTACAAAAAAAATCCTCTTAATTTTGTTATCTGGGGCTGGAAATTTTGATGTACATTTTTTTGTAGTTCACTAAATTCTCTAAAGGTTGGCAGCTAAGCACTCTATACTTGGTGGTGGTTTGGGCATGATTGATTTTGGTATGGACAGTCATGATGAATATTCTATGTACAACACTATGGTTACAATAGGTTGGAAAGCCAATCTTACGCTTAGGCATGAGCCGATCTCTACAAGGATAGAGAGGATAACTGTTGTATTAAATGTAATCTTTTAAATAAATCATAAGAAATCGTTTTCTATGAGAAAAAGATGCAAGACCAAAGATTCGGTATTGGAACTAAAGAAACATTTATAGTGGACGTCCCACACGAGATGAGAACATTTTCAATTGTAGAGATTGAATAGCTAAAGATCTATTTCTAGATGGGAACGATTTCTTTGCTCTCTAACAGAAGAACATACTTCATCTCCCTAAGCAACTCGAAATATTAACAAATGAACTCAGAGAATTGTATCACATAAGGCATTTATAGGATGGAAAATTGAATTTTGTAGTTTTTGCTAAAGTTAAAAATATTCTCCATTAAAATTTGAATAGTTATAATATAAAAAAAATTGAAGCAAGCAAATATGGTTAAAGCAATAGAGTTGAGGTGAATCAAAACATTTGCAAAATCTGCATGCCAATTACATTTTCCTCGGTGTTGGAAGAGAATTACGAGCACTTAAATTTGCAATCCTTATCATTCTCCATGAGCACAAATATAGAAGTTATATCAAACTAATAATCGCAAATAGCCACATATTACTTCTGGTGGAATTTTATTGCCAAACTAAGAGTAAAAGCTTATATCTTTGTTGCAAAACGACCTTACCCAACAAGTTTCAAATTGTCATTTTTTTAATCAATTTTGGCAAAACTAACGATTCAAGAAAGAGTTGAACAGTTTGAAACTAGTATTTGTGATCTATTATATCACTAAATGTATGGCATAGAAGGTTAAAGTTGTTTACTTGCACTGTGGTAAGAATATGTGTTTGTGAATGACTTAAGCTAGATAAACTGTCAATTTATAGCATTGAAGTTTATTTTGTCAATAATTGGCCATAGTTAAAAGATCAAACAATGCCCTTATTTACTCTATAGAAAGCACACAAGTTTATTAATCCCCTTACCTAGCTATTCTAGTTTCAGTTCACCATACATTACAAAAACATAGTTTACTGCTGACAAGATAGACTTGCAACTCGAGCTAGTTAAGGGGCATCATGAACAAGCATCGTTATTCAAAAACCATTGCTATCAGCAAGTAGAGTGTAGTACATGGCTATCGTCAATTTGATAATTGCAATTGGGGCAGGCTATGTTGGCATCATTTCTCCCATTCTCGTTTTCGATAATTTGTGTTGGATTTTTTATTTTCATTGCGATTCTCCTACCATTCGTAATCCATGGTCTGCATTATCACTCACAAGAAAGAGACTGTTAGACTCCCTCTTATTGAACATAATAGAACATGAACAAGTGCAAATCTTGAAAACCAATGACATAGGTTATGAATTAAAACAAATACGAAAACAAGCAATCAAATATACCAAACAATTTGTATGCAAACTCGGTCACCAAAAATTATCGGTAGCACAACATCTACAAAGCAGTTTCCAAGCTAGATATTTTACCATCACATGGTGATTGAAGATTGTTTTATGCGAAACTCATAAGCAACTACATAGGTATTCAAGTGGAATTTTAATTCTCGTTGCATTACAGACAAAACTCTCATGTTTCAGTAGACATGGAAGATTGTGGAAGTTTTGCCAAACAAACATCTAGACCGAGTTTTCCAACCTCAGTTAGCATTTAGCCACCGTGTTCAAGTAGACGTTTAATGCTCATAGAAGTGGATATGTAATGATTGCATCCCTTTGTAAAACAGATGATTCAAAGAGGATACCTTTACCAGTCCACTCTAAAGGTTGAAGACGCGGCACACGTTAAGATTGGTTATAAATCAAGATTAGTTAGATGGAAAACTCTGCAGGCACTAAGAATGCGGTATGAATGGACATCCGCTGTGTATTTTAGCATTGTATTGAATGGACATCCACAGCAGGTTGTTATGGTAATGGAAGTCACAACAATATCAGTGCACCTAATACCATCTTCAAATAATTAGTACAAGCACATACAATGACACACAAAAGCACATACAATGTTGCAAGCAACTTATCTGAAAAACTTCCTAAGGTAGGCCCCTTTATCTTGTACGCTAAAAGGTAAGTGACACACAAACCTAGATGATGCGAAGCTTTTTGGCTCTCTATGGGAATAATCACAGAGATCAACAAGAAATGTAGATTTTGAATCTAGCAAGGAAGCAACAATCAGATAAAAAAAAAAAAAATCATACTCATTTGCCATGTAAATCTTGGGATCTCAAAATCTTGGAACTAGTGAGATGACAATGAAAGGGGAAGAATGGACCCAAGCAACCAATGAGAAATCTAAGAAGAATCAAAAACTCACTTCCGAATGCATGACCAAATCTCGAAAGGGAAAGATATTATTTTAAATATATTGTTTCTGCATATTTCTATATCACATTTGTAAGAATCTACCTTGTCCATGTGGAAAACTTAAAAAAAATGAATGATCCCTATCTCATTTGGGAATGGGGAGAAAGATGGATTTTAGACACCCTTATGAATCTACTAAAGACAATATAATGAACGTAGGAGTCCACACCCAACTAAGTTTTTCTATTAATATAACTTCATAAATAAATTAATTAATAAAATTATTCTTTAAAAAATTTATTTATATGATAAAATAAATTTTGAAACATAAGACAAGATAAGTTTATTAATGTTAAACAAATGATCAAAAGTAGGTTAACACAAATGCTCAGTACATGAGTGACAATGCATAGTAGGAGTGAAAGCCACTGCTATAAAAGCAAAAAGCAAAAGTAACATGTAAGATCTAAGCTCTAAAGGCATACAGTCAAAGAGGATTGCAATGTTCTAGAAGAGGGTATAAATAAAAAAGCTTCGATGCTCTAGGTGCTTCTCATCAGAAG
The DNA here is from genome assembly GCA_009831015.1 of Picea engelmannii. Taxonomy (NCBI): domain Eukaryota; kingdom Viridiplantae; phylum Streptophyta; class Pinopsida; order Pinales; family Pinaceae; genus Picea; species Picea engelmannii. The sequence continues at coordinate 585,482 of ML782522.1, read as the reverse complement.
AAGGAAAAGGGGTGTTGTCCTCTTTTGAAGTTGAATGTGCAACCTTCCTACTATCCAAGGCCTAAGAAAAGTATCTTTAGATAGAGGGTTGGCTGGAAGAGTCATATCTCATATCTCGCTAGAGTTGAATGTGCAACCTTCCTACTATCCAAGCCCTAAGAAAAATATGTTTAGATAGAGGGTTGGCTGGAAGAGTCATATCTCATATCTCGCTAGAGTTGAATGTGCAACTTTCCTACTATCCAAGGCCTAAGAAAAGTATCTTTAGATAGAGGGTTGGCTGGAAGAGTCATATCTCATATCTCGCTAGAGTTGAATGTGCAACCTTCCTACTATCCAAGCCCTAAGAAAAATATGTTTAGATAGAGGGTTGGCTGGAAGAGTCATATCTCATATCTCGCTAGAGTTGAATGTGCAACCTTCCTACTATCTAAGGCCTAAGAAAAGTATCTTTAGATAGAGGGTTGGCTAGAAGAGTCATATCTCATATCTCGCTAGAGGGATGTCCCTCTATCTAGATGAGGTGGCCCGTTGTTGGAAACTGGAGGGGGAGGGCCACCTACTAGTCTAGCCTAAACTGATTTTGAAATGTAAATAGAAAACAAGGGAACAAAGGCAATATAGGTAAAAATTAAAATCAAAATCCCCATATGGGGTGTTAGGGAGGTTAGTTGGCGAGGCGACGAATGGCAACATGAGGCAACCATGTGGCAAGGTGATGGATAGGTGACACATATGGAGGTGACGAAAGTAAGGACTCAAGCCATTATTTGGTTTAATCACAATTTGATGTGGGTAAGACTGCCATTGATAATGGAGGGACGCGACTTGGATAGCTAACTCTCTGCCTATCTTAACAAGTGAATGAGGACGAAGTTTTCTCCCTTGATTTTGGAAGCAAAGCACTGGTCTAGGGACTCTAGCCTTGGTCTTCAGAGTGAGGACGGGGCTCCCTACTTTGAGACCCAAATTTTGGCATCCAGCTTTAGCTCTAAACTTTGGGAATTGAAGCAAAGAACAACGAAGTGGTACATCTCTGGTTGACTAATTGTTTACTGGCAATAGCTAGCTCAAAAGGTTGGTCTAGATGGGTGACAACAATAACCATCGAAGCGGAGCAAGGCAATTGCAAGGGTCACCCACACAAGTGCATGAATGCAGCAACACCAAAGGAAGGGCCTTCACAGGCCAAGAAGAAGATTCCCCACCCACGATTGTTATGACAAAGGCATACTAGAGGCAGTTTTCTACAAAAGTTAAAAGGAGGTGGACTCTTTCGAGTAAGATGAAAAAGGGCCAAATCTCTAGTGGTCGCATTGATGAGGAATTGTCTCTTTGGATCCCCAACACAACCTGATATAAAACTAGAGAGACCAAATCTTTTAAAACAGTGGACCTCTACTAGCATATCAAAAAGATTGTAACATGTACCATGGAGAGTAAAGGGAAACAAAACTCCAAGATTCTTCAACATTGAACCAATGAGATAATAAATATGAAAACCTTATCAATGCTATATAGGGCTCAATAGCAGGTAGTGGTGATTCCCAAGATGATGAAGCAGAAACTAAGGTAGAAGATGTAGACCAGATAGTGAGGAGGACAATGGACAGAAAGTCCAAGCAGCAACTACCAAGGGAGCAACAAGTGATCTGCAGGAAGCAGTAGCTCCACCAATCTTCATAAGATGTGGATGCCGATTCCGATTTACACCAAGGGAGCAACAAGTGATCTGCAGGAAGGCAGTAGCTCCACCAATCTTCATAGATGTGGATGCCGATTCCGATATCTAAACTCTAGATTTTCTAATGCTTACTGATTTACTTTTTTCCTAATTATGTTAACTTTTGTAAGTTCGAACCATCTATGATTTAGGTCTAATGGGTCTAGGTATATAGTTAAGGCTTCAACTTACAGTTTGCGGCATATAAGTAATTCCCCAATATGAGAAAGACAAACCAGTAAACAATGCATATCATTTTTTTTTATTGTTGTAGGCATATTCCTTTGGGGACAGCTTACAGACTGGACTACTTGAATTTCTTACATACATATGTAATATAGAGATAGCTAATTTAAAAAACATTAAATATAGAGATAGCTAAATTAGATAAAAACATTAAGATAAGAAAAAATAATATAAAAAGTACATTTATAAGTTATTTGATGAACAAAGGCAAATTTGGAAAAAGAGGCAAAATGTAAGTAGAGGTTTTTTGGCAATAAAGAAATGATTAAAAAATAACAACGCTGATAGGCGGAACTCAAAAAGAAAAACTACGGAAGATAAAAATAAATAAAATATATATATAACGCCAAAATGTTGATTGAAAAATTGTATTTATGATTTTTTTTAAAAACAAAAATGAAAATTTTGGTCAAAACAGTACAACGATTTTTAACGTTACGTGAAAGAGGTAAAAAAGGGCCAATGCGAGTAAAACCCAACTCAACAAATTACTAAATCATGAAAATAGAAACATTAACAATAATAATCACGGAGGATAGACATAATTCACAGCGGATTCTATCGGACGCCGGTACCACGGGACAGGGGTCCGATGCGCTTATGACAGTTAAAAAGCTTAGGATTCTTCTACTTTATAGATGATATTCTTATGCAATGTCTGCAACAATTGAGCAAATTCCTGAGCAGAGCAACATGAGAATGAAGTGATCGGAGAACTGCGCATCCAGCTTCAGGCAGCACCAGCTAGCAGTTTCGGAGCAGACCAGTCTAGTGGCAGAGAAGCAGCAGACGGTGCAGGGGCGCAGAATTTCCACTAATTGGCGAGGAATGTTGCACAGCAGACATACCCATTACAGGAAGCGGCTCACTAGACTTCAAGGCCAAGCACCCCATTTCGAGGAGCATCGTCAGGGCATGGATACGCGCATCAATGAGGGCTGGAAGAGTAGATTCCGCTGAAAGGATTTAAGAATGAATTGATTGAGGAAGAGTTCAAAGAGGTCGAAGAAGGCCTCATGTCCTAGTAGTCATGCAGCAGCATTTATTGCAAGACATGCAATGAATGAGCAAAAGCTTGAAAATAAATTGAGAAGCATCCAACAACAATTGACACAGCAAGGCATGTTGAAGGAATCAGAAGCAACTCGGATCCTTCCTTTCCCCACAGGCTTGACTTCAGGTGTTTGCAGTTTTCGCAGTTTTGGGGAGCATTATGGCAAGTTGGTGCAATATTTTTTGGGGCCAAGACATGCAGTTAATGAGCAAAAGCTCGAGGATAAATTGAGAAGCCTCCAACAACAATTGACACAGCAAGGCATGTTGAAGGAATCAGAAGCAACTCGGATTCTCCCTCAGATCCTTCCTTCCACTACATGCTTGAATTCAGGTGTTTGCAGTTTTGGGGAGCATTGTGGCAAGCTGGTGCATATTTTTAGGGGCCAAGAAACCATTCAACCTCTGGATTTTTAGAGGGCCAGGAAAAAATGGAAAACAGCAAAAGCATTGCATGAATGTGATCCAAATTCAATCACAACACAGTCGAAATGCCATCAAAATGAGTCATTCTACACTAAATACCCAATGGATGTGAATCGATGAACTTGCTTACCTCGCCATTGGGTACTAGAATCTGCAATCGGTATGAACACCCAGTTCTCCAAAAGCACGGAATGGTGAATTTGGATAGGTTGAACCCTACTGAAAAACCGCAGCAAAAGCAACTGAAGCTTCTCAGTATTTGCTCTGCTCCGATTTTCTACTTGGACAGGCATTGGTGATGTCGGGAGGCGGGAAAGATCGTCTTAATAGCCGTTGCGGAGGCTCGGGGATACCGAACCTGAGGCTCATAGAGAAGAACATAGCTCCGAGGTATGGTCTACTGGCTTGGGATAGGCCTGGAGCCGCGGCTTGACTTGGGGATCTAATCAAAATCCACATCAGAAAGCGACGTGGGGATTATAATAATATAAATATTTTAATTACATGAGACAAAATTACGGGTTAAAGTTAATTTAAAATATAATGGTAGCTAAATTGGTTTTTAATGAGGGTGGTAAGAGAGGCTTCTCGGTGAGGCTAATTTTGGGCTCTCATCATAGTGGAATGTGAGAGTTTCAATGTAATGGAATGTCATNGATCCAAATTCAATCACAACACAGTCGAAATGCCATCAAAATGAGTCATTCTACACTAAATACCCAATGGATGTGAATCGATGAACTTGCTTACCTCGCCATTGGGTACTAGAATCTGCAATCGGTATGAACACCCAGTTCTCCAAAAGCACGGAATGGTGAATTTGGATAGGTTGAACCCTACTGAAAAACCGCAGCAAAAGCAACTGAAGCTTCTCAGTATTTGCTCTGCTCCGATTTTCTACTTGGACAGGCATTGGTGATGTCGGGAGGCGGGAAAGATCGTCTTAATAGCCGTTGCGGAGGCTCGGGGATACCGAACCTGAGGCTCATAGAGAAGAACATAGCTCCGAGGTATGGTCTACTGGCTTGGGATAGGCCTGGAGCCGCGGCTTGACTTGGGGATCTAATCAAAATCCACATCAGAAAGCGACGTGGGGATTATAATAATATAAATATTTTAATTACATGAGACAAAATTACGGGTTAAAGTTAATTTAAAATATAATGGTAGCTAAATTGGTTTTTAATGAGGGTGGTAAGAGAGGCTTCTCGGTGAGGCTAATTTTGGGCTCTCATCATAGTGGAATGTGAGAGTTTCAATGTAATGGAATGTCATGTATATGTGTACTGTGTTACGATGTTTTGTCATGTTTGAGGGTTTTCAAAAATATTAGGGTTAAGAGGGGATCGATATGTGATATAGTGTAGTGTGTGATGAATGATGAAATTTTGTTATGTTTGCTTTTTCCAAAATTTTAGGCTTTGGAGGGGAGGAAAGAAAAGGAAAAAGGAGGAAAAGTATTGTTAAAGGAAAAAGGAGGAAAAGTATTGTTAAAGGTTTTGAGGGAGGGGAGGAAAAGTGTTATTTAAGGTATTTTATTAAGATTATTGGTGGTTTCCATGTAATGTTTAGTGGTTTTTTTTAATTTATTCGTAATAATTATAAGTTTTACTATTCAAATGATAGTGATATGAATGCATCTTTCGTAGCCATGTGTTGAGATTTTATTTTATATTAATACTTTCCAAAGAAATATTTATATGTTAAGATTCTGCATATTAATATTTTACATATAAAAAGTGAACTTTAATATATAATATATATCATCGTACTTAAAGTGTTTGAGAGGAGTGTTGTGCTAAAAAAACTTATTATATTCTAAGGCCTCCCATAAAAGAAGTGTTGCCCGAGGCATTTTTTAATCATCATTCAAAATTTTCCATTTATTTTAGTTAAGAGATATGAAGACAAGGAAAATATTAAAAGTTTTATTGTTTTTATAGTTATATAAATTTATAAGTAATTTAAAATGGATAAATGTCAAATCCCACTAGCGTGATTGGATTTCGAGAGTTTCGTTTCATAAGGCAGCCAAGGTTTGAAACTCACAATAGTCGGGAGGAGACACCCAAGAGAATTTAACCATGTTAAGGGGTGGTGTGGCCTAGGCCGAGTGTGATTCCCGGGTGATTTTGATGGCTTAGATGCCCCTGGGTCACTGTTTCTTAGACCACAGGGTAGTCCCACAGGTAATGAACACGCTAGAAAACAAAAAATAAAATAAAATGGATAAATAAAGGATGGAAAGTTTATTATGGATTTGAAAACAATTGTAAATTAGTGGAGCTTTGGCTTTGGGATAAGAAGAAACTCCTCTTTGAGACTCTTGTCACTTTTGATATCTTATATGGTTGTGAAGTTTGGGGTTGCAACGTCTCTAGAGAATCGTGGAGAAAGATAGACTAAATCCAAAAGTTTTTTATAACTTATAATCTTAAAATTAAATTCACTACACCCTATCTTATCCTCCTTCTAAAAGCAAGTATTTCCCCAATTGAGAGCATGGCTATGACTAGGTACTTGATATACAAGAACAAGATAAACAACATGGAAGACAAGGGGCTTCCTAAGGTTGCTTCAAAATCCTATCAAAACCACCTACTGCTCAACTGAAGTTGGCATGAAGATGTGAAGTCTTGGCTAAATCATTGGGGTATCAAGGTACAGGTCACTTTGCAAAATAACGATAATATTAAAAATATTGTTACATCTAAATTTTAAGAGAATTTGTCGTGAGATAAAGAATTAGAGAATAAGAGAAAATTAAGATATTACAAGGAGATGATTAACCCTGATCTAGAATATCAAAAGTATCCCTCTGTTTTAACTAGTGTAAAGAATAAACTCAGCATTGGTAAAGCAAGAACAAACTCTCATGAACTCCATAGTGGAACAAGACATTGGAAAATTCATAAAATGTCGTCGATCAAAAGAATTTCTCGTCTTTGTGACACTAAGAGGGTTGAATATGAAAAGCATTTTCTCTTAAAATGTCCCCCATACACACACATCATTAGATCTCAATTTCAAAATATTTGTTACAATATCGACCTCCATAACCTTTTAACTCATCAAAACTGAGGTGATTTAGGAATGTTTTTCTTAAAGTTTTTTTTTGGGACAAAAATAGAAATTCAAAGCAAACCAAGTAATTCCTTGCCTACTTTTTAAGGTTCGATAAACCAATGTTGCTCTTAGTGGATCTTAATAACATCATAATCATAATATCGATCTTTAAATATTTGGCTTTAAAAAATTTAAAGATTTTATCTATTTTGTGTATAATTATTATTTTCTTTATAAATTTGGGTAAACATGCACATTTTTATTGGTGAATAAAATATTAAAAAATAACATGAATGATAAGGAGCTCTTTGAAAAAGAAGAGATTAACAATTGTAAAGTAAAGGGATCATAAGAGGTGCAAACCAAAAAATTTAAGGATTCATACTTATTTTGAAATGTAAAAATTTTGGGGAATCTTATTAGTTCTTAAAATGACATTTATAAAATGTTTAAGGATATTTTTATAAAAATATTCAATTTTAAAAAAAATTAAGTAAAATAATTTTATTATATAGAATTGGGATGGATGTCAATTAGGTTTAGCTCAAGTGGTTGGGAGGAATGATTGTTTTTTTTTTGTAAATTAAAAGATTGTATTACCTCAAAAAACTGAAAGTTTTACATAGACTAAGGAACCTAGCAGCCAGTCTGCCAAAAAGAGGAAACCATAACCGACTTGAGGCTCCTTTAAAGATAACCAAAATTGTCCCTGTCAATGTAGCTAGAATATCCAGTTTGTTGTAGTTTATACATAAGTGGCTTGAAAGCCTTTTAAAACTAATCCTAAGAAACTTGAAAGAACAAAACTGAAATATAGATAAAAGGAAGATCATACACCAGAAGTACCGTTGCCTCCATCGCCAGTAGGGGATGATTCCAAGCTAGAGTGAGGATGAAAGGCTGACGACAAATTGGGTAGCGGCTGGAAGTAGGCTCGCCTAATAGTGAATCAAAAAGAACATCCAACTAGTGGTTGAGATGTTCTCCTAACGAAACAACTGATATGTTGTGTCTCTGCAAATGTCCAGGAGCAAATAGAGGTGCTCCTCAGAGACATTGTGCATAGTGGAATCAGGGTTGGTGCTCTGTTGTCTTCTTGAAGGGGGATCAACGGGGCTTCTTCCTCGATGACAGGATAACCCCAATGGCTTGTCGGTGGGTCGCGCAGAGAATCTTGGCCCATTGCATCTATGCACGTTGTAGACTGAGCAGGCTATTGAATTGGCCCAAGACGCGACATGGACAGTCCTGATATGTCCTCGGGAGGTGGGGTAGGCGAGTCCTCCTCTATGATAGCACGACTCCAATTATCCTCTTTGTTGCCAGTATCCATGCTTGACACTTCTGTAGTGGGGTCATCTTGAGGAGAAGACCGATCCATAACATTTGCAGGGACACTGGCATTTCTGTGGCGATTGGCAAGATATCTGAAATAGTCTGAACCTCTGCAAGAACGACCACACTCGCGAGGCATGACGCCAAGGATGAGAGAAATGAACAGAGGAGGGGAAAAATCAACCAGGAGTTGGGCATGACTTAACCTCTCCAGAAGAGAAGTCAGGTGCGCAGAAAGAAGAATCATGTTAAGAGTAGTTGAGCGGCGCATAGAAATATTCCCATTCCAACACATTAAGGGAGCCATAAAATCAGAAGCGACATTGTCATTTGTAGTACCACTCCCAATTAAACCCGACATCATCATGAACCAGAGCATCAAGTGTCCCATGGAACGAAGTCTCCTGGCAGATAGCCCTGCATTAATGCGTGACCTTGAGAATTGAAACATGGAGGAGAGGTGACAGGCAGGCGTTGTCTTTGATTGCATGGTTGGGCGCGTGTCACCCCATCTGAGGAGTTGGGAGGAATGATGGTTATCCTACCCACCTAAATTCAATTCCCTCAAGTGACATGTTGAGCTCTTAACAAGTCAATTGGGTTTAGCGAGGTGGTTGGGAGGAATGATCGTTATCCTCCCCATCGAGGGTCAATTCCTACAAGTGACATTTTGAGCTCATAACAAGTATGTTGTTGTAATGTCTTCAAACCTTGTTGACCCTATTCATACACTAAGTAGACTCAAGACTTCAATGTCACAATGATGTGAGTAACAACTAAATTATGAACTTTGAATTGGTACTATAAAATTGTATTATGAGATATGAATAATATCAAAGTATATAATACAATTATCAACTATGTCATATTTAAAGTCATGGGATGATGTATAAATTTTTCTTTTTTCCTTTTCTCTTTTTTTTTTAAGGTGTCAAAACTTGTCATAATTTAGTTGTTAATGGATAGTGGGGATAGTTATCACTGGTTGTTATTTTAAAGGCAGGTTGATTCATTGACATTATTCAAGAAAAAACACATCACCCCAAATAACTTGTTGGTGGTTCGTAAGGGGACAAACTTTCATTCTTACCAAATGCTCCTAGGTCTTGGGCCATTAACATGTTTCCTTGTGTCCCAAGAAGACAAACTCTTAACCAATGAAAACTTGTCATAATTTAGTTGTTAATGGATAGTAGGGATAATTATTATTGGTTGATTGCGGGTTGATTCATCGACATTATTCAAGAAAAAATGCATCACCTCAAATAACTTGTTGGTGGTTCGTAAGGGGATAGACTTTCATTCTTACCAAATGCTTATAGGTCTTGGGCCATTAACATGTTTCCTTACATCCCAAGAAGACAAACTCTTAACCAATAAAAAATAGTTTTAGATCTTTTTCCAGCACCAAAAAGATGGTTTACATCCTTTATAGTATGTCGCCTTCCCTACAGCATCAAGCCCTTCACAAATGAGGTATTATGTGACATTGCTCCTCTTGATGTTTCTAATGTATTATTAGGCCAACCGTACTTGTGGAAGCGACATGCTGTGTATGAGTCCAGGCCTTGTGCTGTTATTATCACCTTGGGCAATAAGCTGTATAGGATACAGGAGATAGCACCGCCTACCACCATCTCTTTGGTTACTGCAAAACAATGCAGTAAGCTCATTTCCAAAACCAAGAAATTTCTTTTCCTGATGATCCGCCTTGAGGGAAAGAGGAAGACTGTGGCCATGACCTCTAGACAGTGCCCCACTGCACGAAAGCAACAGATGGATAGGGTCGTGGAGGAGTACGAGGACATCTTCACCTCCCCTGCAGGGGTGCCTCTACATTGCCAAGGCAAGCACCCCATCGATCTGACCCCAGGTGCGTCGCTGCCCAATGGACTCATCTATTGGCGCTTTGTTTTGGAGAATGACAAAATCAAGAGGCATATATTCCACTTGGACCCACACCATTGTTTCTTTCAGTTTCTCAGTTTCCTTAATTGTAGCACAATTTACTATTTTTAGCAGTTCTTCGGGTCCTGAACTTCCGGAGCTGTTTTGAGGCCCTAAACGATGTTTTTTGGGCATGAATGCTCCGACGAATATGAGCTCGTTCCGAACTCGATATTCATTGTCAGCAATGTAGTCCTCGGATAGATCTTTCTAACGATGTATCATGTGCGTCAAACGGAGATAGTATGCCAAAGTTATGACCCCGGGAAATTGATATACTGATCCCGATTTATGTAGGAACGCAATGAAATACATAAATACACATAAACACAGAGATGCAACGGAAATAAGACTTCATTTCATTAATAACAAATGACTGAAAAATGCTTACAGACAGAATGGAAATAAACTAGCTAGGGCGTTGGTAGCTTATCTATGAGAAGAGACGTGGCGGCTTCTAGCCTCTGAACTGCCTGTTACAATGAGGCTCAAAGGCCTATATATTACTGAGAAACAATGGAAAACCCTAAACATCCAAAAACCTAACCCTAGGAGATGAAACACCAGAATATGGGCCCTGTTGGGGTAAATTGGTACATCAATTTCCCGGGGTCGTAACTTTGGCATATTATCTTTGTTTGACGCACATGATACATCGTTAGAAAGATCTATCTGAGGACTACATTGGTGACAGTGAATATCAAGTCTGGAACGGGCTCATATTCACCGGGGCATTCATGCCCCAAAAACGTCGTTTAGGGCCTCAAAATAGCTCCGGAAGTTCAGGACGCGAAGAACTGCTAAAAATAGTAAATTGTGCTACAATTAAGGAAACTGAAAAATTGAAAGGAACAATGGTGTGGGTCCAAGTGGAATAGGCGGGTGGCCACCAATATCCACCTGGATCACTTGCGTCCCAAGAAGACAAACTCTTAACCAATGAAAATTTGTCATAATTTAGTTGTTAATGGATAGTAGGGATAATTATTATTGGTTGATTGCGCGTCGATTCATTGACATTATTCAAGGAAAAATACATCACCTCAAATAACTTGTTGGTGGTTCGTAAGGGGACAGACTTTCATTCTTACCAAATGCTTCTAGGTCTTGGGCCATTAACATGTTTCCTTGCATCCCAAGAAGACAAACTCTTAACCAATGAAAAATAGTTTTAAGTCTTATTCCAACACCAAAAAGATGATTTACATCCTTTACAGTATCCCCAAAATACTCATGCTCCATCCTAATTGAGACATCATGACCTAGCTCCATACATAAAGCTAAATTACTATACCCAATTACATGATGTATAAATAATAAATACATTAAAAATATATAAAATATTTTATTTCTCATTTATTCAAATTATATGAAAGTAATAAATTTGAAGTAAAGGAAAATGCAGCTATTTGTTACTGGTAAAGCTTAAAGGAAAATGTGAATAAAACCCTTTTTGATTTTCACTTCCATGAGGTTTTTGGAAAAATGTATTTAAGATAGTGATTCTTTAGGCCAGAGAAGAAATTTGATTATAATAGTGGATTGAAAAGGCTTCAAAGTAGATTTGTTTATTGTTTCTAGAACAGGCATAAAAACAGCATCTATAGGAAAAATTCCGTCCTGATAATTATTTGGACTATGTATAATATATCCGCGATTTTTTTCAATTTGTAATTTTATATCAGAAGTAATTGATTTAGTAAGTCTAGCTATATGTTGTGTAGTATCAATTATTTTCACAGAAGGTGGTAATATGATATCTTGAGCAGTTACATTTCTGGGTTTTGGGATTATAAAGATTCCTAACTAACTCCGTGGACGGATAACTTTTTTTCAAATACATTTTTTCATTTATTACATTCTTTACCTTTATTTCCACCTATAATTATTATTATTCCATTTTACTTTGTTAGTTTTATTTCAGTGCACAATTTTGCCTTGCCATTTCATTTCTTCACTCTATCCTTACTTTTAGTGCAGTACACTTTTAATTTTTTTAGTTTTAAAAAAATATTCCATCAAAAGTTTTTATCAAAATTTGAATATATATATATTTAGTAGTGAACATATCGAAATTTAACATTACTACTTAACAAAAATAGAAAATCTTCAAAATAATATGTTCAAAAATATTAACATGGTGATCTTTATAAATACAAATATATCCAATAAATTTCTAAATTTAGATAATAGATTAAGAAAAATAAATATTCAACCTTAATAAAAAAATATTATAATTATATGTTTTATTGTTTACATTTATTTTTATTTTTTAATATTTTATAAGATTAAAAAAAAAATTAAAAATATTTTATAAAAATAAATGAAATGTTTATTTAAAACTTGTTGACTCAAAAACATGATATATAATAGAAAAACTTGCTCAATAAACAAAAGTTCATAAAAAGTTCAATGTTTTGTTGTTATGGCAGTTAGCTATATTTGAATTTGGATCTCGTTCACATAATTTTAGTAAATTATCAATTTATCTAAATTTAAAAATAAAAATAAAAAATAATTCAATTGATCCATGTATTTTTATATATTTTTATTGTGACTCATATATCATAATTGTTATAAAAACCCTAAAATGTCGTTTTCTAATCATTTTTTTAGATGTCATTTTTACTATCATGTGATATTTTGACAATTTTTTAATGTATTTTTTTTCCAAAAAGAAAATTTCTCCATTATATTAGATATATAACTTCTACATTTCGAGGAATCATAAAAATTGTTTAAGAAAGACAATTGATAAATGTGACAATTACAAATATAAGTCAACAAAAAAACATTCATTTATAATCACTACTCTAACAAGTCAGGGATAAATCATTAGTCGACAAAAAACCATAACTTTAGACTAGAACAGTTGGATGTGTTCTCTGGGGCCCTTCGTGCCATTTTTCTAGTTGTACAATGAGATCCTATCTTCAGGTTCCATAAAAGATTTCTTTGATAAGATGTCTGCCTCTTTGTTGTGAACCCTATAAATATGATGAAAGCTTGTAGCCTGATTTTTTTTTATTAAGTCTTGTACTTTTCCCTTCCATCCCTCTATGGCGCAAGCTTGTAATCTGCCTCTTTTATTTAGCCAATCTATGACCACCTTTGAATCACCAAGGATCTGTATTTTAGGATAAGAAAGGTGAAGTGCTACTGTCACTGTGGCCCAGACACCCATAAGCTCATCTTTGGTGTTTGTACCTTCCCCACAATTCAACAACCATCTGGTAACAATAGACCCATGAGTTTTAAGATACCCTCCTGCACCACATTGTTTTCCATTTGTGTTGGCTACCCCATCAAAACATGGTAAAGTGTAACCCTCATGTTGTGAGATAGTACAAGAACGGGTTTGCAAATTTTTTTGTATGCCCAACTTCCAAATGAGGGCACCCATAGTCTTAATGGTTACCTGATTAACAGAGGGAGGAGTATTCTTGAACAACGCATAGTTTCTTTCCAACCATATATACCAACAGGTGAGTGCTGGAAGGTAAGAGATATTTGATTTTTCTGTTGTCCAGATTTTAAAACAATCCAACAGTGTTGGGCCTTTCCATACATCCTTTAAGTTCAGGAAGGTTTTTAATCTTTTCCAAATTGAAATGATGAAAATGCAAGTGATGAAGAGATGGTTTATGTCTTCATAAAAACACTTGCATAGTGGACATCGAATGGGACCTTCCAATCCTTTTCTCTGCAAAGTCTCCCATGAATGTATCTTACCCTCAATATCCAGCCAGGTGAATAGTTTTATTTTTAGTTGTGTAGTCCACTTCCATATGCCACGCCTCCATCCATCAATAACTGCGTTGTCCTGAGTGGAGAGAATTGTCAAATAAACATTTTTTGTTGTTAGATAACCGAAATGGTCACCTCCCGTCCACATTAGAGTGTCATCGCCATCCACTATGGAAACACCAGAGTTATTGAGAGCCTTACAGTAGCGTTCCAATTCCGTCGCCAGCGAGCCAGAGAGACCCAGGTCTACATAACTGTACCAGTTGGTTGAGAGCCCAAAATGTCCATCTTTGTTCCAAGCCTGTGATAGAATGGTGATCTTTTTTTGATTCAAACATGTAACCAGCTCAGGTGTGGGGTATGAACTGTCCTCCAACCCCATAATCTTGTCTCTGTCGATTTCCATAAGGTGCCCCGACCCAAGAAGCCAGCTTAGCCATTATGCAATCAAGTGAATTGATTTTAATAGTCCACCCCAAATCTTGGATACCGTTGTCGGGGAGAAAGTTGGCGACCTGAGCCAGTTAATGACCGTGGAGGATGGGAAGTATTTGTCTTTTATAACATCATGCCAGATGCCAACGCCCATTAGAACCCTCCAGAGAGTGTTTGTTGCTAAGGATTTACTGAAATGATAGATATTGCAGAATCCCCGACCTCCATGGCTTTTTGGTTTTGCCAGTGACACCCATCTGCACAGATGTAATTGTGGAAAGTCCATGTTTCCTCTCCAGAGGAAATTAAACATGATATTCCTGATCTTGTTTAATATAGAGCACGGGATGATTGCCAACGATAACCAGTAAACATGCAGACTTTCAAGAGTCGTCTTTACTAAAATATAATGTCCACCCAGGGACAACCATCTATTACACCATAGATCTATTTTGTTCTCCATCTTGGACAATAACCAATTCCAGTCTGTGCTTTTTTTAGGCCCATTCGACAAGTAGAAACCCAGATATCTAAACCTTGTGGATAGAAAAGCAAAATTGTATGGAAGAACATTATGAAACGGTGCCAATTCAATCTCCGATAATCCAGCATATAGTGCAATGGATTTTTGAACATTTACCTTTAACCCTGAAGCTTTTCATAAAAAATTAATTATACCTTCAATTTCTACCCATTCATTTATAGAAGCATTTGTCATTATTAAGATATCATCCACAAATAAGATGTGGATTATCGTAATCAACCTGGAGACTCTAATACGTGTGATCTTCCCAGTTGCCTTGTTGTATTTTAATAGCAAACTAAGACCTTCTAATACCAAGATAAATAGCAACGGGGATAAAGGACATCCCTGGTGTAACCCGCGACAGCTCCTGAAGAAGTTTGTAGCTTCCTCGTTTACTAAAATAGCAAAAGAAGATGAGGATACACAACTCATTATCCAATTGGTGACTTGTACATCAAAACCTGATTGTAGTAAAATTGATCTCAAAGTATCCCAGTCAATACAATCATAAGCTTTTTGCAGGTCCAGTTTCAGGATTATAGATTTGTATTTCTTCTTTTTTATGCTATGAAGGCATTCGTGAGCAGTGCCAATGGCGTCCTGTATTTGTCGACCTTTTAGGAACACGAGTTGTTCAACAAAGAAGAATATGGATAGGATTGGCTTGATACAATTTGCAATTATTTTAGAAATTAATTTGTAAACAAGATTGCAAACAAAAATGGGCCTGTAGTCGTTGAAGGTAGTCAGCTTGTTTGACTTCAGAATGAGTGCTATAAAGGTAGAGTTGAGGTCATTGTTGGAGTTACTTCACACACACCTAGGATTTATTTTTCCTAAGGTTTTTCCTTGTTTATTAGTCATAATTGGTCATTCTCCAGTCTCATATATTTTAGGGGAGAATATTCCACCTAGAGAATATTCTTTTTCAATTGACACTTCAGTTTGATCAGTTGAGTGGAGTCTAGATGCTACATTGGGATTATCACCATGTAGCATTGGGATCATCACCAACTAATGTGCATTGTCCTTGGGATCATCACCGGACTAGCGCATTACTCATGATTCCCTAATCTCCTCCTCACTTCACTTTGTTTCAGTCAGTTAACTGAAGACTGATAGACTAGTTAACTCAGACTAGGTGGCAATTCATTCCCGTAACTGCCTGAGAGACTAGACTAGGTGGCAGTTTACTCCCATAAATGTTGGTGTGTATCCAGATCACTCTAGACCACCACTATGGCGCATTAGTTACTCATGTATCCTATATCTATTATAAATTATTCACTTTTTTAGTGTGGAATACGGTTAATGAGAATTCTTCCATTCTTTCCCTCTTGCTTCCTCTTTCTCAATTTCTCTCTGCAAATGTGTGTGGTATTTTCTAGATAGATCTATTATGTGCAGGTTCAACACATTTACATGGTATCAGAGTCGACGGACTGCTAAGTAAAAGCTACATCAAATTATTTTTACAGGTACTGAAGATTGAAGAACACAAAAAGATGGAATCTATGTTTTACTCATCAACAATACTTCTCATGCCTCATAACTATTTGTAATGGAAGCCAAAAATTTTGCTTCATCTCAGATGCAAAGGCTTGTACCAAATAAATATGGCAACGGAAGTAGAACCTGATTCCGCCGATGAGAAAAATGACTTTCTCAATAGACAAGATATGGCCATAGGAAGTATCTACATGCATGTTTCTCCTGAACTTTTCCATCAAGTATATGAAGAATCACAAGAATCAACTCCAAATGAATTATGAACCAGATTGGAGGTTCTATTTGAGAATAAAGAAGATTGTGAAGATTTCATGCAGGAGGTTGAACATATAGAGCCAGAAGAGAAGCCATCAAAAGATCCAGCCTCTTATTATGAAGAGTCTTCTACAAAAGTATTCGCACGAATTTGTATTCCATTAATTGAAGATGATGTCTACTCTATTTCAGAATTTTTTTCTGAAATTCATGTGGAATATATATGGCATGCATCTCAGGAGTCACATGCAGATATTTTTCCATGCGCAATGCATGCATCTCAGGAGACAAAAAGGGAGTCGCACACATCAGACTCAATTATGATATTTTCTTAGCACAATTTGCAGAAACAACTTGTATATTTGAATTCCTCTCGGGAAAAAATCCAATTTCTAAAAAAAAATTGTCTAAAACGAAGTCCGGGAAGCAAAGTTATGATCATTTTAAAATCAACAAAATTTCAGTGTTTTTCCAAAAACGGTTGCACGGTTTTCAAAGTTTCATCCAAACTTTATTTGGATCTTCTTCATTACAAGAAGAGAAAGTGGATATGCTTGGAAATCTCAATGGTGCATCTACTTCATCATATCCGTGAAGACATCTACATCTGCAACAAAATCTTCAACGAACACAAACTTGCACATTTGCAAGGTCTTCTTGGAGTGAAGGAAATGGTTGCTTAGTAACTGTTTTTTGTTCCTTCTCATTTTTATTTTTTTATGCATTGTAATTTGAGGGGNGGGGGGGGGTTCCCATGAGGTTTTCCCTCTTTCCTCGTTTAGTTCAGTGTATCTTTTATATTTGGGTACCTAACATGGCCTTGTTGTCGGGACCCATTCTTTATTTTCACCATAGTGATGTTCAAGGGGGGTGTTGGAGTTACTTCACATACACCTATGATTTATTTTTCCTAAGGTTTTTACTTGTTTATTAGTCATTATCCAGTCTCCTATATTTTAGGGGAGAATATTCAACCCGGAGAATATTCTCTTTCAGTTGACACTTCAGTTTGATCAGTTGAGTGGAGTCTAGATGTTACATTGGGATTATCACCATGTAGTATTGGGATCCTCACCAGCTAATGCGCATTGTCCTTGGGATCATCACCAGACTAGCGCATTACTCATGATTCCCTAATCTCCTCCTCACTTCACTTTGTTTCAGTCAGTTAACTGAAGACTGATAGACTAGTTAACTTAGACTAGGTGGCAGTTCACTCCCGTAACTGCCTGAGAGACTAGACTAGGTGACAGTTTACTCCCGTAATTGTTGGTGTGTGTCCAAATCACTCTAGACCACCACTATGGCACATTAGTTACTCATGTATCCTATATCTATTGTAAATTATTCACTCTTTGAGTGTGGAATACGGTTAATGAGAATTCTTCCATTCTTTCTCTCTTGCTTCCTCTTTCTCAATTTCTCTCTGCAAATGTGTGTGGTATTTTCTAGCTAGATCTATTACGTGCAGGTTCAACACATTTATAGTTGCCAATTACCTGCCCTTTCATTCTAGATTCCTCTACCATTTCTAACAGATCGAAGCCCATAATATCAAAAAAGAAGGTGAAAAACTCCATAGTCCAGTCACCGGGTCCTGGACTCTTATCTTTCTTAAAGGTGAATAAAACCTCCTTTAGTTCTTCTAAGTTGACAGGGCGAGATAGTGAGTTTGCTTCTGTATTTGTAACCATGCGTGGAAAGAGCCCAGCAAGTCTGCATTGATCCTCTGTTAAATGTTGACCTTGTGCTTTGAAAAAATTACTAAAATACCTCATAGCCTCGGCTTTTATATTCTCTTGGCCTGAGTGACAACGTCCTTGAGGAGTCCTCGATCTCCCAAATGTGTTTTCTATTTCTTCTATAGCAGGCGTATTGGTGGAAAAAAATTGTGTTTTGGTCGCCTCCTTTGATCCACATAGCCATGTTGTGCTGCCTCTAGAGTTCTTCTTTTGCTCTAAGGATGGTGTTTCGCTCAAGTTCTAACAAACTTAAATTTTTCTCTGTATCAATGGTTAAATCGTCATTGGCCCGATGCAATAAAAAATCATTTATTTCGGATTCCAATTGTTCCAATCTCAAAAGGTTAATCCTGTTCTTTTACGTAATCCATTGCTTGGTCCGTATTTTTAGATCCTTAAGTTTCTAGATGATTATACGTTGTCCGCCACCTTCAGATTGGTACAATGGGTCAGACCAGATATCTTGTACAAGGGAAATGAAGTCTTTTTCCATAAACCACTGTGGATTGAGCTTGAAAGGATATGGACGGTGTTTTGGCCCGATCTCTAACTGTAAAAGTATTAGGGTGTGATCCTAAACATAGGGTTATTCCACCCAAGAGCGATGTATACCTACATCTGAGAGGATCTCTTCAGAAACATAGAACCTGTCCAAATGTTTTGCAATAGAGCTAGACCCTTGGCGACCATTCCTCCATGCAGGGATGATAATGTCTGGTTGTACATCAACTAAATGGTTGTTTTGCAAAAGATCTTTGAAATAATCTAATAGTGGTCCCGCCTATGCCGATCCACCCCGAATTTCACCAAGTGAAACTGTGAAATTCATGTCTTCGGCTATGATCAAATTTTTATGCAATAGAATGTTGTTGTCCTTAATCGTGTTCCATAATTTATTTCTCTCCATGCATGAGCCATAGGTATTTAATAAAATAATCTTTCTCTTGTTAGCAATGCAAAAACCTGTCAATAAAATGCCACCAACAGAGAGGTAAGGTACCAAATCAAATTTATTTGGGTCCCATGATACTAAGAGTCCTCTCGAGGTCCCCAGTAAGTTAACAACACAAATAACCCATGAGGGTCAAAGGCCACTCATGAAAGTTCTCGCTTTATGTTCAGGGACCAGTGTAACAACCCAAATTGATTAATTTTATCAAAGTTTTTAATTTAAATTTAGTTAATTATTAAAATATATTAATTAGTCTTTTATTATTTTATTATTAAAAGGTAGGTGAAGTAATTAATGGGGGGATAAGGCTGTTGGGGAATTAATGGGGGGATAAGGTTGTTGAGAATTAATGGGGGGATAAGGTTGTTGGGAATTAATGAGGGGGATTTGAGAGAAGAGGATAAGGAAGAAGGGGAGGACTTGGAAGAGGCATCTTATTTTTCTATTTGAGGATTTATGAATTTCTAAAGGAGAGAGGAGGAGAAGGAAAATGGGAGAAATGGTTTTTGGGAAGCTCTCACAGGGCACTGGTGTTGCTGGGAATTTTAGGCTCTGGGGCTAGAAAACCGCAAGGATTCTTGGAGCTAGGGAGCCGGAGAGGCTGTTCCTAGTTGGTTGGGAGGTTAATATTTAGTTTGGGCAGTTGAGCATGATCATCAACAAGCAAAAAATGGACTAAATCAATTAAGCTACAGGTTGAGGTAAGCATTCTACGTATTTTATTAAGTCATGTTTTTATTATGCTATTATTTTATTTTCCTGGTATAGAAAAATCATGAAAGAAAATTTTAAACTAAGTTGCAGTAATTTCAGTAGGAGATTAGAACATGTTTATTATATGAGGCTATGTAAGGTAGGCCTTACATATGGTATCAGAGCCCGGTTTCAAAGCTAAAACCTGGGCTTGAACACCCACAACAAGATTTTGTCTTTGTGCCAACATGGTCTGCAACCTCTACACAGTTTCATAATCCATACATTTCAACTCCCTTACAGTTTGTCATACGTCTAAGAGCAATATCTCTTCTTCTGCATTCCAATTTGGGTTGTTACAATGTTTAGATAATTTAGAGTTGCACATAACTATAAAAATATGAAAGATCTTTACCTTTGTAATTGTTTTGTTTGTCCCACTAAAACTAGTTTCATTATTTGGGTTAGGATCACATAAAACTTACCTGAGAGTACTGGTTGCACGTTGTTAAGGAGGATGGTGAATGAGAGCAAGTATGTCAATTTGGATACTGCCTCTATGATGACTTTATTGTTTGTGAATATGATAGCAAAATCATCTCGCAAGACCAAAATGAGGACCCAAATACAAGACCTATGACACAGGAGGTAGTCACAGACACAATAACTACAAATTTCTCTCCTTTTCCATTTCCACTTCCAAGCTCATTCGCAACCCTTACCCCTGTGGCAGCGAGAAAGGCGAGCAGTATCATCACCTCGACTCTATTAATATTCATGCAAATTGAAAGGGAATCGAGTGCAGTTTCTGCATCTGGTAGATGTCCTATCAAGAGAATCAGTACACTTAAATACGAGATTTCCAAGCATAGCATTACACCAGAAGCCATAGACAGCTTGATAAAGGGCCAAAGACCTGAGAATGCCTCTACTAGAAATCCTTTCCGGGTGAGAGGAAAACCTTCGCAAACCATATAGAGAAACATGCCAATAAAAGGGATCCATGACGCTATATCCAACTTAATAGCAGCTCCAATAATCCCCATTCCCAACTTATCAATGACAAGCCAACTTAAGAATATATGGATTAATAAGGTCACTCCAGATAACCAGACAATCACTGAGTTTTTCAACTGCGATTGTAGATATCTCTGAAGAGGAAGAGAGAACGCAAATCCAAAATACTGAGGGATAATCCAGATTGCAAGTGTGCCAGATAGCTGAGATATTTTAGTGGTCTGACCCAGGAGAATCAAAATTGGGGTGGAAAATATATACATGGGTAACGGGATCACTGCAACTATGAATAGCATAATCCAAGAGCGTTGTAGATAGATACCTAGCATATCATACTGTCGACCTCCAAAAGCTTGACCACACATTGTCTCAAGGGCGCTTCCCATTCCTAGCAGCAGACCAAAACTGAGACCAACAATGACAGTTGTGGAGATGGTAATAGCAGCAAGCTCCAGATCGCCCAAGTGGCTTGCGGGTATTGTCCATCGAAAATTCCACAAAATTAAATACAAACTGGAACAAGTATTCAATATTTAGTCATCAATAGAGATCTTCATACGAAGATGGTCTTCCACGACTTGGGTGATCATAAGGTCATGATCTATCTCTGTATCTTCCCTCATAACGAGCAGGACCACCATTGCCATATTGAATATTTGCCCCTAGGCGGTCTTCGATAATAGTCCTGCAGAGGATACCTTAACTGAGATCTCTCCCGATAACCTCTTCCATAGCCAGGAGAAACACCGCGCCTTCCAGTAGGAATCTGTGGTATGTCATATCGCCTCCTTTTTGGAGATGGAGAAATATACTTGCCAACTGGAGATCTGCGTTTTGGGGGAGTAGTCCTGTGCGTTCTTGGAGAAGGTGGTAAATCCCTCTGAGGAGGGGAAGACTTATGCCTTTTGAGAGAAGGTGATACATCCCTATGAGGAGGGGAAGACCTGTGCCTTTCAGGTGAAGGGGAAGTATACTTTGCAGGAGAAGATGAGTTGAGTTTAGCAGATGAAGGGGAAGAATTATTTGTAGGAGATGGTGATCTATGATTAATGGACAAAGGGTATTTTAGCTTTGCGGGAGAGGATATTTGGTGGCTATCAGATAAATTTGATGTGTAGTTGTAGGAGAAGAATATATATGTCTGCTCTGAGAAGTAGAGATATATTTAACAGGTGAAGGTGACTCAACCCTTACAGGAGAAGGCGACATGTCTCTCGCAAGTCTCGGTGATTGCCCAGGAGAAGATTTCGAAGGAGAATCAGACATCCTGCCAATGTAATCCCCTACCTAATCTCTACGAGGAGAGAAAGCACAGTTTTGTTGATTTCCATTTCCTTCAGTCTTCTCTAGCTCTTCCTTATAAGGATGATAGTCATATTCATCTCCCTCGTCAGCCAGGTTGAGATCGATATTAGCTGATCTTCATCCATGGTCTTCCTTTGATTCCCTAGGGAGACTTTCCTTCTTCTCCCAGCTCATTGTAGGTGATTCTAATGCCATTCCTCACTTCTCCTGGAACTATCACGATCATAGCCTCTTTCCTTTCCATACCCATTCTCTGGATAACGATCAGAACCATAATGATCACTGCAATTATACCTGTCCTGACTATCAACACCACGGTCTCTTTCACTATAACGACCAACACTATAGTGGTCATCATAGTGATCACAATAACGATTCCCCCTCCAAAGCGATCTCCTTACCACCACCGCCACCACCATACCTAGAATGTGATGAGAAGCATCCACCACCAATAAGAACGTTTCATTCCCTCTGCCAAGTCCGCCTCGAATAGATTCCTAAAGGGGAAATCTCTTCGAAAAAAAATAAAAATTCCCCAAGAGGTATTTACCAAACTCGGTCTTAGAAAGAAATTGCCTCACTTGCCTATTAGGCATATAATCGGTTAAGGATTCTACATTCAAAAAGTTGTTGTCACGCAGTTGTTTCAAAGCTATTTCCATTTTGTTTGCACCTGTTCCAACTTAAGTTTACATTCAATCCAATCTAAACGATGTTTGTTCATCCTTCCCATTTTTTCTTTTAATATAAACGCGCATGTTTTTGGCATGTCCCCATCTTTCCCGGTTGTGTGCTAGTGAAGCTACGACTTGTACCCATCTTTCCGGTTGCGTGCTAGTGAAGCTACGACTTGTACCCATCTTTCTGGTTGCGTGCTAGTGAAGCTACGAATCAAATGCAAATATGCCACAACGAAAAATGCGTAAGCCTGGAAAATATTTCGAATGGGCGGGCAAATAACTTTTTTGTTATCTCTGGATGATATTTTTCACCCCATCATTGTCGTCTGTGGGAATCGAAGATAAAGTGCGTAGGATCAAGTTAGGTTCCTCACTTCTCCCTCCTATCATCACTAGATTGTGACATAATTTCAAGCAAGATAATAAAAATTGATCCAAACCATAGTTTTTATAAGTGATGACAAGTATAGGACCAGGAGGCAAGGAATCTGTTGTCAATAAGAGCTCCAATATCTTTACACCCACATAGGATTTCCTTGTGCTTGGCGGTCCTTGAATCAAAGTTACTTGATTTCTAAGAGCAAGTTCGATTGCTTTAATTTGAATATCCTATAGGCTAGTTTTATGGCCAGAATCTAGCACATCGTCCGACTCATGGACCTGAACTCTAATGGCATTTGCCTCGTTATACCCTTGGACCGAACTATCACTGGAAATGGTTGCTTCGTTATAGCCTTTGACAGAACTACCACTGAAAACACTGGACATAAAACTCAAGCTTCTCATTTTGATATTGCTTATGTTTTCATAAGTCGGGATTTCCTTCACCTTTTCTTTATTTCATTATATGTTCGACCTGCAGTATAACTTAGATGTGGATTTCATTCCAGTATGACTACGTGTAACTTATTGGAGTTTCGACCAAAAGCTTCATGACCACAAAAAAAATAAAAATCAATAGCATTAATTTCATTATTTGTACAATTGTAGATGGATCCACACCTGCAGTCGTTATTATTTTGTTTTTCCACAACAGTAATCTTTCATTTGCCATAAATGTAGTCGGTCTCTCCACCATTAATTGCAGTCGGTATCTGAACCACACAATTTTTTGGGGGAGCATTAAATGCAATCAAGTTATTATGCATAGGCTACCTATTTGTCAGAGTCAATGTCCTCTTTATTGGTTGATGGGTTGACAAAGTAAACATCAATTTTCATTAATACAGAAGATCTCATTTATTTGTATTATTCAGATCAAGACTCGATGTGCGTGAAAACCTCTATTAAATATGTTTTTGTACTGATTGTATTATTCACATCCACATGTGCGTGAAAGCCTCCATTAAATATGTTATGTACATCTTGTAGTGGGATTATAACATAGTGCTACACATACACTAAGGGGTAATTTTAGAAAGGTCAAACACTCAGTGTGAAAGTATAAAACCTTGGATTATTTACCATTAGCAAAGTGAAGGTCTAAATCTGTCATTTTTTCTTTGTGTGTGTGATATCAATAATTAAAAAATAATAATAATATACATACTGATACTTAAGACTTCTATTGTATAGGAATAAAAAACTTATATAAGTCATTAAAATACAAATAATTAATATATATAATTAATTTAGATATAAAGATAATTCAATAAACATAATTTAATTATTTAATTTAATTCAAAATTTACATTTTATTTATTTTGCTTGCATTATATCGTATATATATATATATATATTGTCAATTACCTTTGTCGTCTAATAATAACAAAGTTGTGTGGCAGCGTAGTCCCTGCCAACGAGGTTACAAAGTAAATTGTGGAAAATGGGGTCGAATTGTAAATGACAGAAGTGTTCGGTGCAAAATGTATATCACGGAAATGTTGTGTGCAACATGTATATCACGGAACATGGGGCATAAGTAAATGACTCTTAGCATGTAGAGGACCATTTTTTTTTGAAAGTATATAACAAACTACAAATTTGTTCAGAGTGGAAGAAAAAAATTGGAAATTTAAATGCATTTGTCATATAGAATGGTGAAAGATAAAAATGTATGAAGACATAAATTTAAAAGGAAATAAGAAAACAATTTTATTTGAAATATCTCAAAAAATAAAAGTTTGTTACATACTACTGGAAATTTTGAAATATATCAAAAAATAAAAGTCTGTTGCATATAAAAACTTAAATGCATTTGTCATATAGACTCGTGAAAGATAAAAAAAAATGTATGAAGACATAAATTTAAAAGGAGATAAGAAAACAGTTTTATTTGAAATATGTCAAAAAATAAAAGTTTGTTACATACTACTGGAAATTTTGAAATATATAAAAATTAAAAGTATGTTACATATAAATGGAAGTTTCAATGCGTTTGTCATGTAGACTGGGATTGGGGCTCCCGCGGACCATTAGAGAAATATGTACAAGAAACAGGACTATAGAAAGAAGATAGAGTGCAATACCTGCAAAAAAAATAAATTGAAAGGTATAAGTGTTTGCCTACACATCTCTATTTAAAAAAGTGGAATAACTGGGTTGATAAACAAAGCAGGATGCAATCAGTAGACTTACAGTGAGGGTACATATGAGCCCTTTGGCTATTTGCTTGCAGTTGTCGTTTCATTGATGTCATCGATGACTGCTGGAATCCTAGCCACTGTCTGTTGCCTTTCGTCGGTGACCTGATTCAATTCCCTTTCGAGCCATTTTTCAATGTAGCTTCTCATTGGGGCGACGTTGATCTCATTCTGGATTTTTATGTTGAAAAGATTGTTTTCTAATTCCCGAAAGTCGATAGAAAGATTACACAAAGCCTGATGAATTTCCTCATTTTGTACTGAATAGTTGACTAGCCAATCATCGACGTGAGCTTGATCATATTGAAGGATGTTGTAAAAATTTTCCAGAGACAAGGCCTTAAACATAGCAACTTGTTTATCGAACTCTTTCTTAGTTAAGGGCAAGGAGTTTGTGATTAAGTCGGGGTCTTGGAAGTCATTGGTCTTTCTGGCTAAGTTTATTTTTGACAGCCTTGTGAATAATTTATCTTTCTTCGATATGGCTTGTTCACATGACTGAACAATGAGATGCAGGTTCTTAACTTTTTCTTTCCAACATGCATTCAATTGACCGATCCAGTTTTTGGATGGAAGATCTTGTTGTCTTCTTTTTGTTTTTGTCATATTGTTGACAATGGTGCCAAAAGGAAGGACCATTTTTAAATAGAATTTTTCATCATCTTTTAACTCCGCCTGCAAATGTTCGAGCAAACTATGTGCCCTGGTTCCAAGGGAAGTGATGGTTTGTGATGTTTTCCACGCCTCGGTAACCAGTTCCATTCTTTTCTTGATATTATTCTCCACATATCCTCTACAGGATGCGAAGAGGGTGGAGGATGATTTTACGTTGGCTACAGGGGTGGCAGACATGGCTATTGCCAAAGGATTGACAAGCAATGGCATAGGAATCAAAGCCTCTTCCAATTCCTTGACCCGGTCCTTCAGTCTAGCATTCTCGACCTTGATGCCTCCAATGGAATCACGAAGTGCATCTCTGCTCACATTGTGAAGTTGACGGATTTGGGACAAACGTATGTTGGCAAGGTCAACCTCTGAACGAGATTTTCCTTTCTTATTTGTTACATATTTTTTTCTCAATTATCAATTTTTTGGACTGGCTATCAAAAACAACGCTCTGGAACACGAAGGATTCATCTTCGTCAAAATTTTCGATATCGAATATGTCCATTGGACGAATATGTTGGATGGCGTCTCTGGGATAATCAAGGTAGCAGAGCATGCTATCCAGATTAGTGTCAAGTTCCATGTTCTCACTCTGAATTTCCGGCTCTTCCGCCTGTCCCACATTTTTTTTTCTCTTCTTGTCTACTGGAAGCTTGTGAGAACTATCAATTTTAGAGTGAGGAGGGTTGTTATCTCCTCCTCTGTTTGAAGAACTCTGAGTTGCTTTGTTGTTGTGGTGGGCCATTGGAGCGATGCTCCGGGATGTCGTACTTTTTGGAGTGTTATTTGCTGATTGAACACTCTTGTCACCGGGCCCTTTCCCCTGTTGCGTGTACAATTTAGTGCAGCTTTGCACTGTTTCTAGGTCACCGACATCAAAGGCAGGAGCGTTGTCGCCACTGTCTCTATTTTCGGGCAGGTGTTTTTTGAAAAAACAATCGCCGAGGCCAAGTGTTTGTAAATTTTGTCGAAAAATATTATAGGGGTCGAACCCTCTTATGCTTTCAACATATCTCAGGTTGGAGATGCTAGAATGCACTGCGAATTCGTCAATTTTGTGGACATTTTTCAACACGAACTCCCCTACTTTCCAAGGCAGAGGAATGAACTATTTTTTTCTCTTCTTTTGCAACAGATGCAACCAATAGTTGTATTGTCGTGCTACTTCTGCAACAAACATTTTGTCTGTAATGTGACATGGAAGGAGAGCAGGTTTTTACATGGAGCCAAAAATTCTTATGACAGTGTAATTATCCAAATGTTCAAGTGTCCCCTTCCTGTCCAAAAAACTGGTTGCCTATTCAGATATGCGGGGAGCATCTTCTCCTAACAAAAAAACTTTGAAAACAGACACAACCATTAAAAACCTCATAAAAACAGTGGGAAGCCTTGTGCTTCCACAAGGCTTGGTACCAGAACGTTATTGGGTCGAATTCCCAGTTGACATTCTTGGACAGAGACAGTTGTGGAAACCGACAGGAATGTGCTATCAAAAAAACTAAGTAGGACGACATATAAAATTTCTTTTCCCTTTTGAATCTTGACAATTGGGAACATATTTCATGGAAAATTAACTTGCCCCAATAAAAAATGGCTTGTTCGTTGACTGTGAAATACAGAATATAAAGAGCCATCCGAGAAACAGTTGTTGTGGACTCCTGTCCCGTTATTCTTGTAAACAACAAGGCAATTTCGCGAAATGGATTTCTAAATGAACTAACCTGCAAGCTTGTGATATCTTTAGGAAATAGAAGCGAGTTTTCTAATAAATGGGGTAAGAGGTCAAACTCGTTATTATTCTTTGCTAGGAATTGTTTGCAATCTTCTCCTTGAACGTTAATGTTGGCTCCGATAATCTTAACATCTGGCGGAAGACCCAAGGTGACAAAGAAACAGAAGAGCAGTCACGCAATGGAATAATTCTTTTGTATGAAATAAATTTGTCGGTGCACCAAGAGACCAGGTTCTTACAGTAAAAAACCTTAGGGACACAGCCTGCTTTAGCAATCCCAGAGGTCCAAATTACTTGGTTCTCTGCGACAGAGGTTGAGTAATAAGAATATGCCCTGGACCACTAGAAGTTATGGTCCTCGTGCCCGAAGATGTTCACTGTATCTCCACAGAACTGTTGTCGAGCTGATGCCATAGGTTTATGAGAACATTGGTTTTCTCTAGACGATGGTTGAAATGAACAGTTAGAGTCGCTAACGTAACTCTCCGCTAAATCTTGGTTAAATGCTTATGAATGGGAAATCTCCTCTAGCCTTTCGTTGATTAATGACAATCTGTATGGGTGGTGCATGATGAACTGTTAGCAGTAAAGCTTATTTATTGCATATTTAGAAATACGAAGGTGGCGGGTACGACGAAGAGCAATTAAGGATTGGAGGTTTCGTGAATGTGCCAAGGCGACGACGTGTGAACGACATTTCATGATTTTGAAATCAACACTCGGAAGGGATAATATAACCCCCCGCAAATCTTGGTTTAATGCGCATTAATAGGAGATCTCCTCGAGCCTTTTGCCCATCAATGACAATCTATACGGTTCTTGCATGATGAGCTGTTAGAATTAAATGCCAATAATTTCATATTTAGAAACAAGATATGTATGTATGTATNATTATAGACAAGTGCGAAGGTCACAGAGACGGGGGAGAGTAAGGAAAGAATGGCAAGGTCTGAAAAGCAGTCGGACGAGATTCAAAAAAGGTTACGAGGATACTCAGGAGAGGCGAGTGTTCCGCGATCAAATTTTATGTATCGAAATTTTTGACTGCAAAACATGTAAAACAGAAGGGGTCATGATGGGGCAGTTCAACAGTCGGTTTGTATATTTGTGGAATTCCGAGAAAGTGGATAAGTATGGAATAGGGAAACGGTCGGGCGGACTCGTTCTCGGAAGCAAGGATTAAAGTTTTCCTGAACGGACCAACCTGACGATGCACAAATGACATTCCATGATGTTTGAAATTAGCACTCGCTAATTGCATGACTAGAAACAATATCTTATATATAATTGGTAATTGTTAATTGCAAAGGGGCGCGGGCACATGAAACAATGATTAGGAACTGAATATTTCTTGAACCCGCCAAACCAACGATCCACCAAAAAAATTTGAAGAAATGGTGAAGTATGGAAAGTGGACAGATGGGCTTCAAAATGGGGTGACAATAGTTCCATAATAGACGTGAGGACCCGATAATTAAATTGTATTTCTCGAAAGTTTTCAGTGCAAAATGTATACCACAGAAGAGAGCATGATAGGTAGATTGTAATACGGAAGAGGGTATGATCTGAGTCCAGTTGTAAATTTGTATATCGCGGAAGTGATGGTACTGTTTGCAGGTCATGGAACAATAGAAGTCCAATCTAGAGCCTACCTACCAAGAATTTGTTGTTGGAGAAGTGTCTGGGTATGGAATGGGGAAGCGTTTGGTCGGTGTCGCGATATAAGAGCATGAGTGCAAGCATGAACCTGCAAGTTCGTCCACGCGCGCAACCAGACATATTCACAAAAATGAACAAGTGAAGAGAAAGTTCAGAGTAAAGAGAAACAAATATTTGGCCAAGTATAGAAGACGGAAAAGAAGGGCCAATGTATTCACATCTGTAACAAATTTGTATATCGCGGAAGTGACGGTACTATTCGCGGGTCATGGAACAATAGAAGTCCAAATTAGAGCCTGCCTACTGGGAATCCATGGTCGGAGAAGTGTCTGGGTATGGAATGGGGAAGCGGTTGGTCGTTGTCACAATATAAGAGCACGAGTTCAAGCGTGAACTCACAAGTCCGTCCATGCGTGCAGCCAGACATTTTGAAAAAATGAATAAGTGACGAGAAAGATAAAGTTCAGGGAAAAAAGATACAAATATTTGGCCAAGTATAGAAGACGAAAAAGAAGGGCCAATATATTCACATCTGTAACAGATATCCCATTTTCTTGCCAAGATATATACTTGGAAAGAAGTGCGAAGTTGGTGGGCACAGAAAACAACGACAAGGAATACAATCTGCGAGTTTACTTGGTTCTTGGTTGTATGCTTCGTCTGTCAATTTGTATATCGTGGAACCTCGAGTCATTTTTTAATCCAGCCAACCTGCAAGTCCGACTGTCAATTTGTATAGTGCGGAACTTTGGGTGTTGTTTGTAGGACACAGAACTATAGAGGAAATGCTTTGCCCTTTAATATAGCTTCTGTGACGCAAATGTGGTATGGCTCATTTTAGCACTTTTCCATCCGTAAACAATGGAAATCTTGAGCCCACCAGCCCTGGAGCCCGTGTGTCAATTTGTATATCGTGGAGCTTCGAATGTTGTTTGGAGGTAACAAAAAAATAGAAGTGCAATGTTGAGCCAACCAGCAGGCAAGTCCGCCTGTCAATTTGTGTATCACGGAACTCTGGGTGCTACTTGTAGGACATAGAACAATAAAGGGCCAATTTAGAGAAAGTGAAAGAGCTCGGTGGAAACGCGTGAATCCGCCAAGCTGCGCAGCAAGGCATTTTCGGAAAAAAAATGATTAAGTAACCAGGAAGAGAAACTACAGGGGATAAAAGAGTGGGAAAATAGAAAGGCGAAGGGCAGTTTTCGTAAGTGAGAATTGCTTTCAAAGAAGCGCCATTGTTGCAAAACCATCATTTTCTACTAATTGTCAACAAATGTTTTGTTGAAGATTAGATTTTATTGCAACTTGTGCATTTAAGTATGTTCTTGATACATTCTTCCATGACTGTAAAATATTAACTTAAGTATTAAACTTCATTTTCTACTAATTGTCAGCAAATGCTTTGTTGAATATTATATTTTATTGGAATGTGTGGGTGTAAGTGTGTTCTCGATACATTCTTCCATGACTGTAACATATTAACTTAAGTATTAAACTTCTTGCATTATGGGTTGTTAGCATTAAAACTTAATAACTGCATGTCTAGAAACAAGAATGACGATTTTGCTGCAAGATTGTACATTTGTATTGCTATGTTCTATCTACATTACGAATAGAATTGAACATTGGTTTGAAACTATGTGCAATTCATTTTTTGTTTGCATATAAGGCTGGTGGATTGACACATTACATTGTCATATAATTGTTAGATGTTCCATCTGAGAAAAAATAACCTAAGTAAACACAATATGGAAGAACTACGAAACCCTCGAACCATGCTAATGAGAACAGGTGTTAAATCCATAAAAGAAGCAGCAACGAAGACTCCAATGAATTTTTTTTTAATAGAAAATCCATTTAAAAAAAAAGAAAAACATCAAGTATTGTACATCTATCCTTAGAAATTTGACCCAGTTCTTTGGGACAAAACATTGAACATATTTACCACAAACACAGGCACGGGATCCGCAGTATGCATGATCCTTTCAGTTTTCTCCTTGATGAATCATCCTATGGTAAAATTGATAGTTTTCAGAAGCTTTGCGTGAGGAAGAAGACGAAAAACGTTGCAGGGCAAATGGAATAGCCCTTAACTGAAAGTTAGAACACAACCAGAAACTGCCTTTGCACAGTTGAAAAAATTTCAGGTACACAGGTTGCACGTGCAATTTCAGAGGCCCAAATTAGTCCATTCTGGGTGGAAGGAGATAACCAGTAGAAATATGCCTTGTAGCAGTGAGAGTTCTGGACCTGATTCCTGAAGATGTTAATTGTATATCCAGAGAACATGACAGTAGTCCTGCAAGTGAATAATTTTTTGGCTTGAAATATATCTTTGGGAGCATCAACATATCATTTCTTTACAGTGAAACTCTTCTGCCCAGAACAGACTAATTTGGAGCTCTGGAATTCCTACTTTCACACTGTAAAGCGGCTATTACGTTCAACGTTAGTTTATTTTCTGAAACTCCTTTTGGTGTTGTCAGGACCGCCATCACTGAGTCGGGAAATTTTGCCCATTATGGTTGATTTCAATCTGGGCATAGGAGTGGGAACAATCTCTGCATTTCCATCATCCATTGTCGTATCATCGCCCATCAAATCATCTTCTTCTGGCTCAGAATCCATGACATCAACCTTTGCGTCAGCAAGCAATGCAACTGGGTAGGTTCTCTGAGCAGGCAGGGTTGCCTTGGAATTATTTGGCTTCAAATATATCTCTCGGTGTACCAAGGGACCATCTCCTTTTTTTCTCCTGGGCGAAGGGAGATGAGTAGTGAGAATATGCCCTGGAATAGTGGAACCTCTGGCCATTATGCCCGAATGTGTTTACTGTATCTAGAAAGAATTGCTGCCATAAGTTAACGAGAATTTATGTTTGCTCGAGATGATGTTTGAAATGAAAATTGGGGAGGGATAATATAACCCTCCACAAATTATGGTTTAATGCGTATCAATGGAATATATCCTCGAGCCTTTCATCTATCAATGACAATCTCTAGGGTTTGTGCATAATGAGTTGTTACCATTAAAGCTCACTAATTGCATATTTAGAAAAAAGTGCGAAGGTCGTGGCGACGAGAAAGAGAGATTAAGAATTAGAAATTTCTTAAAGGCGCCAACCCGCCAACGCACAAAAACAGATTGCATCATGTTTGAAGTGAATACTTGGAAAGGATAACATACTTCTGCGCAAATCTTGGTTTAATTCGTAGTAATGACAAATCCTCTCCGACCCTCCGGACATTAATGACAATCTTAAAGGTTCCTGCAAGATGAACTACTAACATTAAAGCTTAATTATTGCATATCTGGAAACAAGTACGAAGGTAGCGGTGATGGCGAATTGCGACAAAGCATTGTACATTTCATGCACCCGCCAACCCGTGAAATAGATTCCAAGAAATGCCCAAGTATGGAAAGTGGTAGGGCGGGTTACAAAAGAAAAAGGGCAAAAGATATACCTAGGAGACGTGAAGGGCCGATGGTCATATTGCATCTCAGTGACAGATACCGACCGTCAATTTGTATGTCGTGGAATTTTGGCTGCTATTTGTACGTAGGGGAACAACGTAAGCGCAATGTCGAGAGGGCAATTTGTATATTGCCGAACTTCGGGTTTTGTATATAAAAGCATCCTCTATTCCATACTTATCCACTTTTTGGATCGCGGGTTCTTGGTCTGGCGAGCTCAAAATTGGGCCTCTATTGTTCTGTGGCCTACAAATAGCACCCAAAATTCCGCGATATACAAATTGGCAAGCGGACCCACGCGCTAGCTCGGTCAACATTGCACTCCTTTTTTTTCGTGTCATACAAACAACACTCGGAGTTCCGCGATATACAAATTGGCAAACAGACTCCAGGGTTGACGGCCTCAAGAGTGCAATTGTTTACATATGGTAATCCCTATTAACTATTTAACATTATCTAAAAACATTATTTTCAATACTAAATTATTAATATTAAATATTGATATTGTACAATTTAATTAGACAAGAAGGTTTGTACAATATGAAATGGGGAAGCGGTCGGTCGGGTTGGTGATATAAAAGTAAGTGAAATCTGAAGACGTGAATCCGCCAACTTCCTTACCAAGAAATTTTCTGAAAAAATGAGTAATACATAATATGTGCTTTTAGAAAGTACGGACATGAGATTTTATAGAGCATGTACTGATCCCGCATTCCATACTTAGCCACCCTTTGGATCGCGGGTTCTCGGGCTGGCGGGCTCAAAATTGGGCCTCTATTGTTTCGTGTGCTACAAATAACACCCAAGAATTCCGCAATATACAAATTGATAGGCGGACTTGCGGGATGGCTGGCTCAACATTGCATTTCTATTGTTTCGTGTCTTTCGAACATCACTCGGAGTTCCGCCATATACAAATTGACAGACGAACTACAGGGCTGGAGGGCTCAAGCTTGCGATTGTTTACGGATGGTGATCCCTATCAACTATCTAACACTACCTAAAAACATTATTTTCAATACTAAAGTATTAATATTAAATATTGATATTGTACAATTTAATTACATAAAATTATAAAAGGTTGTTAAATATCTTATTTCAAAGAAAAACCCACGTATTCAAAAACTTGTGTTCCAAAAATTTTGTATAATATGAAATGGGGAAGAGGTTGGTTGGGCTGGTGATATAAAAATGGGTGGAAATCTGAACACGTGTATCCGTCAAGTTCGACACCTAGAAATTTTCCCAAGAAATGAGTAATACATACTAAATATGTACTTTTATAAAGTATGGGCATGAGATTTTATAGAGCATGTACGAAGCCCTCATTCCATACTTAGCCACTTTTTGGATCACGGGTTCTCGGGCTGGCAGGCTCAAAATTGGGCCTTTGTTGTTCCATGCCCTACAAATAGCATCCAAAGTTCTGCGATATACAAATTGACAAGTGGACTATTTGAATTTTAAGGGACTCGTGTTGATGTGATAACACAATTGGACTTGGGACAGTTTATATTCGTTTATTACAATATCAAACGGGGAAGCGGTTGGTCGGGCTGGTGATATAAAAGTAAGTGAAATCTGAAGTTGTGGATCCGCCAACTTCTGCAACTAGAAGTTTTCCGAAAAAACGAGTAATACATACTAAGTATGTACTCTTATAAGGTATGGACATGAGATTTTTATAGAGCATGTACGGATCCCGCATTCCATACTTGGCCACTTTTTGGATCACGGGTTCTCAGTCTGGCGAGCTCAAAATTGGGCCTCTATTGCTCTATATCCTACAAATAGCACCCAGACTCCTGCGATATACAAATTGACAGGAAAACTTGTGAAATGGTTGGCTCAACATTGCACTTCTATTGTTCCGTGTCTTCCGAACAACACTTCTCGGGCTGGCGGGCTCAAAATTGGGCCTCTGTTGTTCCGTGCCCTACAAATAGCACCCAGAGTTGCACGATATACAAATTGACAAGTGGAATTGCAGACTATTTGAATATTAAGGGCATCATGTTTACGTGATAACACAATTGGACTTGGGCCAGTTTATATTCGTTTATTACAATATCAAACGGGGAAGCGGTCAGTCGGGCTGGTGATATAAAAGTAAGTGAAATATGAAGTTGTGAATCTGCTAACTTCCACAGCTAGAAGTTTTCCGAAAAACGAGTAATACATACTAAGTATGTACTCTTATAAGGTATGAACATGAGATTTTTATAGAGCATGTACGGATCCCGCATTCCATACTTGGCCACTTTTTGGATCGCGGGTTCTTGGTCTGGCGGGCTCAAAATTGGGCCTCTATTGCTTCGTATCCTACAAATAGCACCCAGAGTCCCAAGATCTACAAATTGACAGGCGAACTTGCGGACTGGCTGGCTCAACATTGCACTTCTGTTGTTCCGTGTCTTGCAAACAACACTCGGAGGAAATGAGTAATACATATTAAATATATACTTTTATAGACTATGGACATGAGATTTTATAGAGCATGTACGGATCCCTCATTCCATACTTAGCCACTTTCTAGATCATGGGTTCTCGGGCTGGCGGGCTCAAAATTGGGCCTCTGTGGTTCCGTGCCCTACAAATATCACCCAGAGTTCTACGATATACAAATTGACAATAGGACTTGCGGGCTATTTGAATTTTAAGGGCCTCGTGTTGATGTGATTTCACAATTGTACTTGGGCCAGTTTGTATTTGTTTATTACAATATCAAACAGGGAAGCGGTTGATCAGGCTGGTGATATAAAAGTAAGTGAAATCTGAAGTCGTGAATTCGCCAACTTCCGTAGCTAGAAGTTTTCCGAAAAACGAGTAATACATACTAACTATGTACTCTTATAAAGTATGGACACGAGATTTTTATAGAGCATGTATGGATCCTGCATGCCATACTTGGCCACTTTTTGGATCGCGGGTTCTCGGGCTGGCGGTCTCAAAATTGGGCCTTTATTGTTCTGTGCCCTACAAATAGCACCCAAAATTCTGTGATATACAAGTTGACAAGTGGACTTACGGGTTGGCTGGCTCAACATTGCCATTCTATTGTTCCATGTCCTCCAAACAACACTCAAAGTTCCGCGATATACAAATTGACAGACGAACTCCAAGGTTGGCGGGCTCAAGATTGCCATTGTTTACAGATGGTAATCCATGTCAATTATATAAGATTATCTAGAAACATTATTTTCAATACTAATTTATTAGTGTTAAATATTGATGATGCACAATTTAATTAGACAAAAGTTTGTACAATTTGAAATGGGAAAGTGGTCGATCGGGCTGGTGATATAAAAATAAGTGGAAATCTGAACACGTGCATCTGCCAACTTCCACACCTAGAATTTTTTTGAGAAACGAACAATACATACTAAACATGTACTTTTATAAAGTATGGACATGAGATTTTATAGAGCATGTACGGATCCTTCATTCCATACTTAGCCACTTTTTGGATCGCGGGTTCTCGAGCTGGCGGGCTCAAAATTGAGCCTCTATTGTTTCGTGTCCTACAAATAGCACCCAGAGTTCTGTGATTTACAAATTGACAGGCGGACTTGCGGGCTGTCTGGCTCAACATTGCACTTCTATTGTGCCGTGTCCTCCAAACAACACTCGGAGTTCCACGACATACAAATTGACAGAAGGACTCCAAGACTGGTGGGCTCAAGATTGCGATTGTTTAAGGATGGTCATCCTATCTAACATTATCTAAAAACATTATTTTCAAATACAAAAATATTAATATTAAATATTGATATTGTACAATTTAATTACATAAAATTATGAAAGGATGTTAAATCACTTATTTTAAAAAAAACTGAAGGAAACAAAAGAAAGTTTTTTAAAATTCTATCACCGCAAGCATAACAACGACCAATTTGAATTTTGAAGGCCTCTTTTTGATATGATAGCACAATTGCACTTCGCACAATATATATTCGTTCATTTTAAATTATTCCAGGAGATTAATTTTACCAAGTTCATCGATTAAGGAAAAATGCTAAAACAAGCCACATACTACATTTGCGTCACAACATAGAAATTATCAGGTGGATTTGCGGGCTAGCCGGCTAAAAAATTCAATTCTATTGTTTTGTGTCCTCCAAACAACACTCGGAGTTCCGTGATATACAAATTGACAGACGAAGCATACAACCAAGAACCAACTAAACTCCAAACATGCCACAAGCAAGTTCCCACAAGGTTCCATAGAGCAGGACGCATTGACCTTTGCATCAAACAATTTGATATACAAAGAAAAGACGTCACCGCATTCATTTTCTCTTACATCTCCATCTATGTTCTCAATAGAAAATAACCAGGGCCATGGGATATATGGGGTTTGTTGCCATGTTTCCCATTTTTGGACCGAACAATCTTATGTGCATGCAATCCCAAGTAGTCGAGTTCGACGAACATTCATCTGGATGTTGAAGAAATATTACAGAGATACATGAGGTATTTTCATTTCCTGCCAAAGTTTGATATATATATATTTTTTCCCTTCTTCAGCCGATATGAAAAATTGCATTGTCCTCATTTAAGGTGAATTTGTTGTGTATCCGAAAGTCCCACAACATGTAGACACTGCTTGCCTTTTTCGTAGATATGTTTCATACGACAATTCTGCCAACTTAGGAAGCACATTTTATAACAGAGGCTGCCTAACCATACAATGCACGGTTGTGTTTCCCATGGTTCAGATGGAAACGGTGAAGCAATGTCCATATATATATGTACATTTTTCATCGCATCACAGACAATCAATCATATCATCACTTATCAAAGCGGAGGCAAAAGCATGAGAGTTGAATTTCGCACATACAGGTTCAAAGGGGGTCGAGTATGCATTAGCTGCAACTAAAACACCTTCAATCTGGGAACGCGAGCATAGGAATTAATACATGAACAATATAATACACAACTGCACCCCCCCCCCCCCCCCTTAAAAAAAAAAACAAAAAAAAACAAGCCGCAGAAATTTGGTGAAGGCTATTTGTATAAGAAAAGTGAGGATGATTTTGTGGATGTATACGCACAACAGTTGTAGAGCTAGCTAGTTTCTTCAAATCCTGTACTATATCTACTCGCAACTCTGTTACAAATGTTGCCTGGGTTGTCCGAAAGATCCTTTCTCTAACATCCCTTTTCTTTGTTATATTTTTGAAGAGTATAAGTGGAATCTGTCCTTTATGCAATTGCTGCTCCATTGACAAAAACAAATTTGAATAGGTATCGAACAATTGCAGTTGCAACATGGAACAATGCAATATTTGTGTAACTTACCCGAGATACATGCACATGCAAAAGTAAAGGACAAAACTGGATATGAAAAGCGGTACCATTGCCTTGTCATTGTCTGACTCTCCATCCTTTATATGGAGAATGTGTTGCGAGCCAAGTTTTCTCGCCAGTGTCACAGTTGCGCCAATCGTTCCGATTGGGTAAATATCAATGCTCTGTGCAAGCTGGCTGATAGTCGCGTCCGGGACGAAACGATATTCTGAAAAAAACAACGAGAATTTTTTCCACAATACTTGTTTCATTGAGTGAAATAATTTGATCACAATCACCATAGTCATATATTGTTTTGGGCAATATATTAAAATTTGTAATGGATAGCCCATTACTCGGCAATATATTTTTTGAATGTTTCTGGACAAGTTGTGTAGGAGTAGTCAGTGTCACTGTCATCATGTCCTCCTTGTTTGTCATGTCAGCACACATAATGGATCTAGTTTTGTTTGCCTTGTCCAAGTAGGTGTTATAGACGACCATTATGTCCCCGACAAACACTTGTCCAGTTCGACGGTTGTTCAAGCCCTCTATTGATAGTACTTTGGGTGTTACAACTCTAGACCTCGTGACAATTTTTGAACAGGAAAACTAAAGTGAATGGTAGTGTGCATTTTTTTTTTGTATTCTTATTTCACTGGCATAAATATACAAGTACACGCATAGCTTCAATGAACTATGGAGCAAGAGTTTTGCAACCACACCTCTTAGTCTACGGAACATGCGCTACGTTCGTCATCTCGCTTGTACTTGTTGATACTTCTTATGAACTGCAAACCATGTATTGCAGATGACATCGACATATTCACCATGCCATAGATGAATATATAGCCGAGGATATTTGTTTGGTAAACATAGTAAGAGTAGAGCATATGCATCTTTACCTTTGGCCTTGTCGGTCTGTTGATTTCTGGGTTGACTGACTGCTCATGCCCATGTCACTAGTCCAACTTTTTCTGATGCAAGCATGTGCAAATGAACATCATGACTAAACAAGCATATGCATTGTATATTATCCGTCAAAAGGACTAAATAACCGTAAAATTGTATGCATCTGATTTTTTTAACTGAAAAAATGTGTAACAACAATCAGGGCTTGAGGGCTGGGCACCACGGGCAATCTGTATATCGTGGACCCCGGAAGACAGTGGAGCAATCTTGAGCCTACCAACTCGACACCCGCAATCGACAAAGTGGGTAAGTATGGAATAAGGTAGAAGCATGACCATAGATGTGAAACCGTTAGTCTTCCAACCAGTGCACCAAGTCATTTTCAGAAATACCACTAAGCTGATCAATTAGAAAACAAAAGGGATAATAAAAAATGGAAAAGGTAGAAATAGGGAGAGCAGAAAGGCCCATTGTTGCCAAGCCATAGTTTTCAAGTCTAATATTATATGCCCCCACCCATTTTGTATATTTAATTTACTAGCACAGTTGGTATACCTTTTAGAAGATTGTACCACAGAACCCTCTGTTATTGCACAAAACAATTCATCTTCCTGTCCAACCAACTTGTTTTTTCCAAGGTAGCAACATCGAATATGCAATGGACATGAAGGCAAGTTAGTATGAAGACAAACATGTAAAAGAAAGAGAAACATGTCTATTTACCCGCCTAAGAGCCCATCGTCCTCTCCAGCCATTCTATTTGTTTAAATGTAGCAATGCAGCGAAAACACAATGGTCATGAAGTAGGTTAGTATGCAGGAAGGCATGTAATGAAGATAAGTTATAATGAAGACAGACATGTAAAAGAAAGAGAAACATGTCTATTTAC
Source organism: Picea engelmannii (assembly GCA_009831015.1). NCBI lineage: Eukaryota > Viridiplantae > Streptophyta > Pinopsida > Pinales > Pinaceae > Picea > Picea engelmannii. The sequence continues at coordinate 545,622 of ML782522.1, read as the reverse complement.
CCGCCAAAGAGTCCATCGTCGTCTCCAACCATTCTGTTTGTTTAAATGTAGCAATGCAGCGAAAACACAACGAACATGAAGTAGGTTAGTATGCAGGAAGGCATGTAATGAAGATAAGTTATCATGTAGGAAGGTACACAAAATCTACATACAATAAACTAGGTGAACACATATACAGACAATAAATGAAATACAAAACAACACAATATGAAATAATAGTACAAGAATGCACCTTTCTATATCCTCTTCAATCGATGCAGTCAAGACTCTGTCGTTTTGTCCAACTATTCTGTTTGTTTGAGTGTGGGAACGCACAAAATACAATGAACATGAATGGAAGCTGGTATGCACCAGAGAACAAGTAATATGTACATACAGTAAAAGAGACTCAATGAACAGTCTAAAAGATAGGCAAAAACATGAACCTTTGCGCTTCTCCATCCATAGCTATAAATGTGTAGTTTTTTTTCCCTGCCCAAAATATATTACATGCCACAAAATATCACGAAATTGCATGGTCGTAGCTAGATGATTTATGGTTTTCCGTGGAAAAGTGTCCAGATATGCTTCCATCGATGGAAATACATGTCCTTTAGAATCTACATAGATTGTTGTGCCTACGATACAATATTTTGGTTTTCCGTGGCAAAGTACCCAGATATGCTTCCAGACATCGATACATAATTTTGCAGAATCTTTGTTGTACATATCATATCTCAAGTACAAGACAAATTGTATTGTGGGCAGACCAGTTTGTGTAGAGGACAAAGAACATGTAATGTCATATGGGCACATCTGACCATACATGGTTTATAAATGCAACCTGCATATGCTTTATTTTAACAAAAAAACAACATATATTGCAATTTCACATGTAATTCTCAAACAATTTTGCATGCAACTATTTTCTTTCATGCCAAGACTGTAGCACCAGCAAAATCTCACAGTTAAACAGATATCGACCTCGGTAGACAGGGAAAATAACACAACTGCATGTCGACTCGTGGGTGCAGGGGCTTAACACTGTAATGCGCTTTGAAAACAATGACAATCCAAAAAAAATAAAAAACAACTCCAACCACCAGCGCTGGACCCCAACCCTGCAAGGCCGAATCAAACAAAAGAAAACAGCAAGCACCAAACTAGCGAGAAAGCACGAACATGTCGAACCGCAGCCCCAGGGCCCCAAAGCGTAAACCCGAGCCAAACAAACACAACCAGCAACCCACGAACCAACGAACCATCGAAGAAGCAACAACCATCGAACCAGTAAACAACATATGTATCTCCAATGATTATGAAACTGCAGCCGAAGCACAGAAGGAACTGGAAACATACGATGAGCATGCCACTATAAATAAGCAAACATTATTACTTGCAAACTGCAAACATTGAACAACAAACAAGGAATAGAAAATGAAACTATGACATGGAAACTTATTTCGAAAGGATGAAAGGCATAAGCACAGGTCGAATCGTGAACAAAATAACAACAAGCAGCAATCGACGAACCAATGAAGAAGAATCACTCACCGAACCAGTAAATAATGTATGTAGCTTCAACGATGTTGAAATTGCATTGCAAAGGTAGAAGAAGGATGAAACATACAATGCCTATTCAAGTGGCAGTGGACAACAATATTGTGAAAAATCACTGCAACAGTGTATGGAAAATTTCGAGGAAAAATGTACTCCGAGAAGCGTATTTAGATAAACATTTAAGGTTGTCAGGTTGTCTAAGGACCTTGCGGTATGCAAACATTTAAGCTGTAAGGCCTGTTGGAGTACCTCGCGTCATGTAAACATTTAAGTTGCCAAGCCTATTCAAGCACCTCAAAAAAAGTGTCAATACATTTCAATACAAATACATGTGGCAAGGACGTTATAAACTTTGGAATTCTCGATCACTATAAAGCTTGGATATCTAAACATTTCAATATGATTAGTACAAAAAAAAACTTAGGGATATATTCAACTAGCAGAAAATGCTAATACAAACATTCGAACTAATGCTAGCATTAATCCACCTTCAAGCAATACATAGGAAAAATATATGATTCAAAAATATTGTATACGATAAAAAGTTTGGATATGTTGCCATATAAAACATTGGGAATAGAGAAGCCGACAATAAGACCTCCAATCTCTTATCCAATCGGATCAATACATATATGGTACTTTTTATTATATAAAAATCTATGTTTTTAGTTCCCTAGCTCCAACAATAGGCATTATGCAAATATTTATGGTCAAAGGACAAACTAATATGTAGTCAATGAATTATTGATCGCTATAGTCCCTCTATGCCTACGACAAAGACTAATAATAAATGTAGCCAAACATATATATTGACCCAAATATTTACCCATATTTAAAGGGACATATTTCATTTACTTGTCTTATCAAAACTTATCATGTGAATTTATGAAGGTTGGTAATTAAAAACTAAGAAGTGCAAGTTCTTCTCATCTTTGTGTGTGTGTAATAAAAATAAAGGAGAGGAGAATTTGTCAATGCTAATTTAAGTATTATCCATAAGTATGATTTTGAGGGACACTAAGGGACACAATGCAAGTGCCTATAGTTTCTATTACCTTGGATGACCAACCAAAGCATTGCTAAGAACCCATAAATGTGGGTCACTATGGGTGAGATTGGGTCAACATGGGCGAGACACCAATGACATATGCAATGCCAAGTAAATTGATTTCGTAAATATGTCAACAAGTTTTAAGTTTTGGTGTTTTTATATTCTTAATAGAGATCAATGATGGTTCTCGTAGGTTAGGAGTTAGGTGTTAATAATAATAATAATAATTGGATTTATTTATTTATTATGTTTCTTTAGGAATGTGAAATTAGGATAGTGTAAAGAAATGAAATTTTCATGTGACGTTACTCGATAGAGTTATTTTGAAAACCTCCTCATTGTATAACAATGTCTTCTACAACTTAGTTTGAATATTTACATTTTTATTTTATTTTATTGTTATTATGGAGAGGGGATATATATTGTTTATAAACTAGAATGGAGTTCATGTATATCTTGTTAAGGTTTTGTAACTTTAGTAAGATGAGTGATAAGTACTTTAACTATTGCTAGTTGATTAAGACAATGAATGAAGAGAGTGCCATAAAAGGGGAAAATGTGCTTCAGATAGAGCACTTTGTGAAGAGGGGGTGTTCCTTTGGAGAACAATAGTGCTTTCCCTATGAGAAGGGTGAGTTTTCTAAATGGGAACACACATATTAAAAGGCATTAATCAATTTGGTTATTTATTTTAAATAGAGTTTCTTCAAAAATAAAATAATAAATTTAGATGAGGAATGATGAAAACATGATTCCTATTGTTGGACTTATTTCATAGTAGGGAGACAAAATTTGAAAGTGCTAAGATGGATAAGAAAAGAGCTAGAGGCCATAGTTGGCAACTATTATGTAAGTATAGAGCATATAATATTTAGACATGTGTAGTACAATTATGGAAAGAGAATACCTTAAGGACAAGTGACTAAAGATTTTGGAATGAACCCTTATAGTAAATTTATTCTTGAAAAATAAATAAATAAAACACTCACTAACCCATGTGTCATCATGGTTCTCTTTACGTATATGCACATTTATAATAGTGAATTTTGATAGAAATCATGATTTTCCTCGACTATGATGAAGAAAATCCTATACTCAACATTAACTTGGTGGAGATCTAGCTTTATGACTTAAGAGGAAAGTGATATTGAAGACAAAGACCAAATAAACCATGAAGTGAAAACATCATATAACAATCAATTAGAAGTATCTTAGTCAATGTTCCTAAGCATGGAAAACTTTTGTGTGCCAATCTCATTAGCGATGGCATATGTATTGTCAAGCTAGAATGATAATAAAAGTCAATAATGATTGTTTATAATTATCACGATATGTCGGGTGGGATTATATGTATGAATTAATGAAATTTGTATCAAAATCAATTAAAGATTCACTTAACTAGAGAATCAATGATGAGAAAATGTTCTAACTAGCAGTCAAATGAGTAGACCATACATTAACTATTGGGGGGGTCCTATATGGAAATTAGTAAGAATAAATGTATAAGAGAAGTGTGTCATTTTCTTATTATAATTACCAGCAGTAATAAAATAGAGTCAGGACGTAGTAAGGTGCTTACTAGATAGGGGTAGGTGTAATCAATATATTAATAGCCTCAACATGTTTTAATCAGTGAAGGAACAACGAGACCAACATAGAATAGGGTTTGCTATCATAGAAGACACATATAAGTTGTGTCATGATTTTTTCCTTATATTGATAATGACCATAACTTCAGGAAGTAGTTTTTTTTTGAAGTGTAGGTGTATGTAATGCTTCWTTTTACTTAAACAACTTGAATTACTTAAGGCATAATCATCTTTATTTTCTATTCACTCTGAAACTATTAATGATACACTTGAAATTTTAAGATGTATGAACCTATGTGAATATCGATTCTATGAGTGTTTAATGTTATTTGAATTACTATATGGAAATTAGTAAGAATAAATGTATAAGAGAAGTGTGTCATTTTCTTATTTTAATTACCAACAGTAATAAAATAGAGTCAGGACGTAGTAAGGTGCTTACTAGATAGGGGTAGGTGTAATCAATATATTAATAGCCTCAACATGTTTTAATCAGTGAAGGAACAACGAGACCAACATAGAATAGGGTTTGCTATCATAGAAGACACATATAAGTTGTGTCATGATTTTTTCCTTATATTGAGAATGACCATAACTTCAGGAAGTAGTTTTTTTTTGAAGTGTAGGTGTATGTAATGCTTCTTTTTACTTAAACAACTAGAATTACTTAAGGCATAATCATCTTTATTTTCTATTCACTCTGAAACTATTAATGATACACTTGAAATTTTAAGATGTATGAACCTATGTGAATATCGATTCTATGAGTGTTTAATGTTATTTGAATTATGATGGATATTATGCAATCTATTTCTAAATTAATTGAGATTATGGTTAAATGCATTTACATGATGATAATGCATAGATATGTATGAGTTTGTGTTATCGACTAATCTGCGGGTCAATGTGCTATGAAATAGCCAAAGGATAATGATAATAAAAGGTTGATGTCGTGAACAACGACCGAGAAACAATATGGTATGAATCTTTGTATGTGAAATTATGTTGGTTCAAATACATTGCTATGATATGTGGACAAGTGCAAGTTTTTCAGGTGACGAGACTACCTAAATGATCCAGGTGGATATCGGTGGCCACCCACCTTCTCCAACTGGCCCAAAACATGTTTTTGACAATTTTGGTAATTTACTATTTTTAGCAGTTTTTAACTTCCGGGGCCATTTTGAGGCCCTAAACGATGTTTTTTTGGGAAAATGGGGAGCAACATGGATTGTAGATCAATGTTGCTCTGGCCAAAAGTTTTATTTCTCGGATAGATCTTTCCAACGAGCTATCATACGCCTAAAACGGAGATCGTATGCAAAAGTTACGACCCCAGGAAGTTGATGCACCAACTTACCCAAACAGGGCCCACATGACTTTTGGCGCTTCATCTCCTAGGGTTAGGTTTTTGGATGTCTAGGACTTTTGGCATTCCTGTTTATTGTAAAAAGGCCTTCAAAGCCTCATTGTAACCATCTTCTTGCGAATGCGCGCTGCCGTCACATCT